>CAUYRH010109864.1:0-18198 GCA_963574655.1 Perodicticus potto
GGTAAGACAGAATTGATTTACAGAAAAGAATACAGAAAACACCAAAGCTCCTGGTAGAGGGAGAGAATTCAAGTGGGGAGAGAGAAGCTCTCTCCATTCCTCTCTTGGTCTTTCCCTGTCCAGGATGACTGAATTGTTATCTTTTACTTCCCTGTATACTGTAAACCTCACTTTGCATTATAATCATTTCTGCTTTAATAAAAAGTGCTATTTTGTATAAATCATGAGAAGAATGAAAATATAATCTTTTATATTTACTCATTTATTTTCCATTTTGTGCATTCTTTATTTTGTCTTGCATATATGTGTTTTTAATCTGGTTTATTTTCCTCCCACCTGAAGGAAATTCTTTCATTCACCTTTATTTATCTTAAAATATCTTTATTCTACTCTCATTCTTGAGGAATATTATTCTAAATTAAAAGTTATTTCCCCCCACCCCCCTTTTTTTTTTTTTTTTTTTTAACATTTTAAGGATTTTGTTTCATTATCTTTTGGTCATCATTTTTGTCCTTATTTTCATGTATCTAATGTATTTCTTTTTTTCTTGCTGGCTGATTTCAAGATTCTTTCTTTATTTAGGTCTTCAGAAATTTATAATGTAACTTGGTGTGATTGCCTTTACATTAACCCTCCTTGGGGTTTGCTGAGCTTCTTGGACCTGTAAGTCTACATTTTTCATTGGCACTCAGGAGATTTTTGGCTTTTATAGTTTCATTTTTCCCTCCTGTTTCAATTTCTTTTTATCTTTTGAGACTTCAATTGTGTATATGTTAGAACATTAGACATTGTGACAAATATCAATATATAACTCTATTGTTTTCATTCAATTTTACCCCCTCTTTTTAAAATTTCTGTGCTGTGTTTAAATTTAAGCTCTTTTTTTGTACTGCAGTCAAGAAATTGTCTCAAAAAAAAGAAATTGTCTGCAGGAAGAGAGCCAGAGTGAAATAAGAAAAGAATGAGAACAAATCAATGATATTATTAATCTGTGTTTTAAAGTTTACCAACTCTTTGCCATCTCCAATTTGCTTTTAAGCTCATACACAGATATTTTAAATTTTTAGTTATTATAATTTTTGGTTCTAGAACTTTTGTTTTCATTTTTTCTATAATTTATATTTTTCTACTGAGATTTCCTACCTGTTCATTCATTAAGACCATATTTTCTTTGAATTATTTGCACGTGTTTTTCTTACTTCTTTTTTTTTTTTTTCTTACTTCTTTGTAATATATTTATAATAGCTGTTTTAAAGTTTTCATGTGTCAGGTCCAAAATCTGAACCATATTTTGTTAGTACGTATAAGTTATTTTTAATTGACTACTAGGCATTTTGGATAATATGTTGTAAAGACACTGGATTCTGTTGTTTCCCTTAAGAGCGTATTAATTCTTATTTTATCTTGCAGTTTAAATACTTGCCCATCACTATCTCTATCATGTGCAGGCCTGGTTTTATGGTTTGTTGTTGCTTATCTATGGAAAAACCAGGGCATTTTCCCAAGTTCCTCTAACTCAGTTGGACTCAGTCTCTAAACTCTCTTTTTGTGGATCTTGTTATAGTTCAAATTTAGTTTTTATTAGGGTAACACTACAGTAAGTCATATTTTAGGGTATAGTTCTTATTCCTATGAGGTGACATTTCTAGAATTTCACATTGGTTTCCAAGATGCTAACAAGATTTAAAGAAGATTGCTTCATTATGGCAGGCTGGAACCCCAAGAAGCTCCAGCACTTCTCTTTCCCCACCAGTATTGAACCTCTACTATCTGTACTTTACTTTTAATTCTATAAAGGTATCTAGAAAATCTCAGGTGTCTTTCTCTGAGCATGTATAATCCAGTGCTTAGACATAGATTCATAAAGGACCTCATCTTGGACATGTCTACCCTGCAGATTTCTAGTTTCTTCAGCTACCATGAAGAAACATATGTACCTCTGCCTCCTCAGCCTAGTGTGACCACTGTGTTGTAATGGGATTCCAGCTTTCAGTACTTCCCAGTCAGAGAATTGTGTCTAGGCAAAGTGCCAGGGTCATCACAGGCTCATCTCATGAGTTTTCATTTTCTCAGTAATCAAAGTCTTATGCTGGTTGTTGTCCACTGCCTGGAAATGCCTCATATATTCTATGTAATTTGATATAACAGTTGTTTTCAGTAGAAGGACTAATCCGAAACCAGGTATTTTATCATGGCAGAAAGCAGAAGCCCTCAACTTACCTTTAGCTTTAATAATAGCTAGCACATATTGAACATTTACCTTGTGTAGGGTAACATTTACCTTCTATTCATTTAAGAGTATTATTTCTTTTAAATCTCATAATGCCAAGAAATAGGAATAAGTGAGGAAATTGATGTGCAAGGTGTTAAGTAACTCATGGCAGGAAATCGAATTAGCAAGTATCAGAGTCTGAATTCAAACCCAGGCAGTGGGATTCAAGAATTTATGCTTTTAAACTATAAACTCCCTAACTTGACAACAGTCAGTGTTCTGGGAGTATCTTTCAGTATCATTGTTACCATGGAGAAAATGCTTTCCTCTTCTAAGAATGAGATGAAATGCTTCATAAATGCAAGTATGATGATTGGTATGGGAACTGCAAAAGAAGGTGTGGCTGTGTTATGTACTGAGGTTAGTGCCAAGTCTAGTAGTTTAGTAAGTCCTATGTTAGTATAACACTTACTAAATGTTGCTTACATTCAAGATTGGTACGATACACGGGGCTTACAATTTCTTGTCTTTTGAATAGCTGCAGCAGAACCAACCTCACTCAGGTTGGTTCTTTAAAACCCCAAACTTTAATCTTATGTTTCCATCTACTTTTCTCATCCCTGTACCACTTGTTCCTTCTGTCATCTCTAGCTTAAAGTCCCAAGAATTCCTCTTTGGACACTTTGGGTTATCCCAAAGTGGATATCTCTCTTTGGACACTTTGGGTTTTCCTTAGAGGGCACATGGGAACTAGCATTTCATTCATTCAGGTGGGGTAAGGGTAGGAGAAGTAAGACATCAAGCTGCTGCTTGTGGGTGAGTTGTTCATCTGGAGACTTAAGAGAGGACCAGAGCAGATACTGTTTCCTGGCTGCTGTTCATAGCTTCCTTGATAGAAGATCAGGGGATGAGCATGTGTAAGCACACAAGGCTTTGGTTACTGTAGAAGTGAAAGATGTGCTTTTCGGGAAGAGTAGTGGTGGGCATTACACCTGAGGAGAGTGTGCGTTAGCAAATCCTGGACTCCAGTGCGTTAACATCCTGTACTCAGCAAGTGTATTGGAGTCTGGGCTCCTCACTTGGGTAAGTTGTGAGATATGGCCAGATGATCTGTTATGTCTTCCCATAATGTTATACCCATTTGGTAGCCTGTGGAAGAAAGGGGGTATTAACCTGGGGTAGCAGGAGAGATATGCTAATAGGGAATCAGTGTGGGGTAAGGGGCATAGACCTGGGTAGTCATCTGAGTTACACTTACAAGTCTTGCATTCTTGGGTATATGACTTACCTTTCTGAGCCTTGGTTTTATTAATTCTAAAATGGGAGTCCTAAAGCCCACTTTAAGGGTTTTTGTGAGAAAATGAAAGAATGTGCATGAAAACTATGTCATCTAACCCTGTTTCCAAATAGTTCCCTGAGGATAAGAGAGTCAATAATATGTGAATTCTGGAAATTTAGTGTGATTTATGATTTTTTGGGGGAAAACGTGGAAATAGTTGGGTGTGGAGGTTTAGACACACAGGAAGAGCATGGTAGGCAGGGTTGTCAAGGAGAATTAGGACTTGAGTCTATGAGCGTAACTCAAAGCTGGCTGCCAAGATGAACCAGTGAATTAATAACATTTTCTGAAGTCCTCCTGATATTTGGCATTGTGTGAAATGATATGGAGAATGTAGCAGAAATAGAAGGCAGAGTTTATGCATCTTTGGGAATGTAGTCTCCTCAGGAGGTTGGGGTGGATGATGGTGACAGGTGTTTCAGGAGAATCAGCAATTGGGGTAGGTTGGTGAACAGGAGACTTTGAGGGGAACAGGAAACATGGAGGAGGTGGCAGGTATCCCCTCTCACCACCCCCAGACCTGCTCATCTTCAGGCAGGGAAAACCTCATTGTATCAGCTTAGACCAGTCCCCCTCCCAAGCCAGGCTTCATCTTAGCAAGTAGCTTTCCCCCCAGCCCGTAGGACCTGGCACATGTTAGGCTGCTCCATGCTTGGGGTCTATCAAACTGAGTGGACTTGGCCATGCACCTGCATCTGTCCTTCCAGTTCTTACTGTGCAGTTCCACCACAGGGCTTCTCCTTTACTTTCTTGCTTTACTTTCCAATTCCTCTGCAGGGCTGGGAGCTCATCATTAAGCCTCAGCTGCTTTGGCTAATATCCAATACCCTTTCTGCAGAGGTACCAGCAACATCTGAGCTATGCCAGGGAATGGATAGTGGCTGCATTAAAGAAGGCAGGGTGAGTGGAGAGTGAAATTAGGATAGAATTTTAAGTTTAAGAATGTTTGGGTGGGGCTGAATCAGGTAGTTGTCTGGGGCAATGGTGATTCAATGAGTGATTATATAGAAACAAAATTTAGATTATTGTTAAGTTAATCTCCAGGTCTTAGAGTTCAAGTAGTGACCAATAAAGGAGATATATGGCAGTCATATTAAATTGGCTGGATAAAAGGTGCTGCCCCAGGGAAGAGCTCCATCTTTTGGGTCTTAGCACCATAGTCAGTGTCTTGGCAGGAAGACAGTGGCATACTGAAAGAGTTTATTTCAAGAGAGTTTGATAAAGGGACTATGTACGGCAGTATGGGGAAGAATAAGGGACTCATGAGGTGAAGAGTAATAGGCCAGTGGCTTGCAACTGCAGGAAGCCTTTGTCACCCCTAAATCAGGGGACAAGGAGAAGGAAACCTGTCTCAGTATATATGGGAGAGGAGCTTCCCACCAGGAGCTGTGGCCACACACATAGACTCACACTCTCACACAAACAAAGCCCTTTTGAGCACAAATAACACTTTCCTACCATTTTGGAGGATGATACCAATAATCAAAGGTCAATAGTTTTAAATGTCTTTCCACTTACTTTCTCCAGGAAGAGAAAAACACAGAAATTAGGCTTTCACAGTTTAAGGGTTGACTACTTCCTACTTCATCCTAATTTCTGATAAATCTAAAATTAAAGTTCTTCCCACTGTTTGATTTTTGACTCAGCATTTCTCTGGTTGCTTCCCAGTTTTGGAAATCACCCTGAACTAGTCGTACTCTTTCTGGTGGAAGTGTAGGATAGGACTCCTAGCAAAGCTTCTCTGCCTTCCTCCCTCAGGACTTTTCATCTATGTTCTCATCCATTTTTTTAATGCATCAATACATTTAACATGGGGCTTTAGTTAACCCAAAACAAAAACAAAGCCTTTGCAGAAAATCATGGCTGGGGCTTTCCATTTCCCTTGTAGTTCAATGCATCTTCTCAGGACACCAGGGCCTTAGGGTCCAGGCATCTCTGGGCTGATTCTGCAGCCAGGCAGGGAGCAGGAAGACAACCTCTGGCTGTCTTTTCTTACTTCCCTTCTACTGCTTTCAAATATGCTTAAATCTCCTTCTAAAACCTTCCTGAAATTTGATCTTGCCCTTTGGGCTGTTATCTTTATTCTCTACTTTCTTTCACTGACAAATATCTTGTTTGGCTGCACAACTTTCCTCAGGCCCACTCACGTGTTAATCACTTACCAGCCAGTAAATGCTCCTATCAGTCACTGAAACTGAACTCTCTGTCACTGGTGTCCTTTCCTTCATATCTCGGGGAGACCTGCTTAGTCCTTATTCTCTTCTACCTGTCTACATTCTGCAGAGAATTAAGGAATGTCCACTCAGATGTTAGACCTCATCTGGATATACCTGTCTTCTGATGCAAGGACCCTTTACATCCAGGGCTGGCAAGCCCACTACTTGATGAAGTAGTAATAATTATTTGAACAGTTTTCCTTATATGAACCTCAAATATGCCTCCTCCCAACTTCTATTCATTAATTCTGGTTCTGTGCTCTCCCTGCACATTGAATACATTTTCTTTCAATTCAATTCAGTTCACTTTGACAAGCATTGAGTCCCTGCTGTATGTGCTTACATTAATATAAACACTAAGATTACAAAAAGGACCTTTTTTTTTTCTTGCTCTGTTGCATAAGCTAAAGTGCAGTGGTATCAACATAGCTCACAGCAACCTCAAACTCCTGTGCCCAAATGATCCTCCTACCTCTGCCTCCTGAGTAGCTGGGATTATAAGCACACAGCACTGTGCCAGGGTTTTAGACTGTTAGGAAGAAGATAAATAAGGAAGCAGCTGACTTAAAGTTTGGGTAAGAGGGTATGAATTCGGCCCTTGGATTTGTGAGCTAGTCTGATTCCACTTTTATATGGCAGCACTTCATTACAAAGACACTTATTATCTATTTAGGGGTAGGTATTCTAATCATATAGTGATAATGAAAACAGACAAAAGCTTCCCTGTTGTGTAGAACTGATTTGTTAGTGGAAGACATAAATATTAATCATGTAAAAACAATATAATTTTAGATGATGTTAAGCTCCTCAAATGAAGAGGGTCAGGGCTAGTTTGGATAATGTCATCATGGAAGACTTTTCAGAGGAAGTGGCATCTGTGTAGATAGCTGATAGGTCAAAGGGCATGGGCCATGAGGGAACCAACAGCAGGGCAAATGCCTGAAGATGGGAATAGGTTTGGCATGGTTGAGCAGGGAGCAAGAAGGTCAACTGGATTGTAATGAGCATAAATATATTAAAAGAAGAAATTGGAGAAATAGGTAGGAACCTGTCATGTGGTGCCTTCTAGGCTGTGATAAAAGGCTTGGAATTTTATTCTAAGTGGGGTAGAAAGTCATTTTATTCTAAGTGCAATGGAAAGAGCATTGGAGGACATGGTCACTTTTATGTTTTAATCTAGCTAGAGTGTGAATGGTTTTGAAAGATGATGGACACTGAGGGGGCTGTTTGATAGTTCAGGAGGTAGTGGCAGATATATACTCATTATAGAGCTGACTTAACGTTGGATGGTTGCATATGGAGGGGGTGAAAGAAAGAAAGGAATCAAGGATGACTCTGTAGTTGGGTAAATGGTGGTGCCACTAACTGAGATGGGGAAGACTTGGGAAGGGGTAGATTTGGTGGAAGAAAACTGAAGCGTTTTTGTCTGAAATTCCCATTTAGAAATCTATTTGGACCTTGAGGTTTAAAGAGGTTGTGACTGGAGATAGCAATTTGGGAGCTATTGGCACAGAGATGCCATAGAGATGGCTTAGAGATACTCATACTCCTGGATATTGATACAGTCACTTAGGATGTGAGCCTAGGTATCTGGGGAAAAAATATATTAGGGACAGAAGGGAGATGGAAGAGACCACTGAAGTAGGAAGAAACCAGATACTGCAGTGTTCTTGAAGCTAATAAAGAAACCATTTCATAAGTAAGGCTTGTCACTGTTGAATGGAGATGATGGAGGAAGATGAGATGGTGCAATGATTCGTCTTTGGATTTGGCGATATGCAGGTCATTGGGTGGCTGCCTTCCAAGCAGGTTAGGTAGAGGGTTAAAGGAAAAATTGAATGTGAGCAAATGGTGTTCCGTGAGTATTAGGAGGTGAATGCCACCGTCCTCATTTTCTGTTGTACACATTAAACATTTTTCATGCGTTCCTAACATAATTTTAGAGACAGAGTCTTTTTTTTTTTTTTTTTTTTTTAGAGACAGAGCCTCAAGTTGTCACTCTGGATAGAGTGCTGTGGCATCACAGCTCACAGTAACCTCCAATTCCTGGGCTTGAGCGAGTCTCCTGCCTCTGCCTCCCAAGTAGCTGGGACTATAGGTGCCCGCCACAATGCCTGGCCATTTTTTGGTTGTGGCCGTCATTGTTGTTTGGTGGGCCTGGGCTGGATTCGAACCCGCCAGCTCAGGTGTACGTGGCTGACGCCTTAGCCCGTTGAGCCACAGGCACCGAGCCATAATTTTAAATTTTTACATTTTTAAATTTTTTCATCCTGGTTAAACCACCTCTAAATGACCTCAAGTATGTCTTAGGAATGGCCAGAACTGATCACAGTCCATGGTGCTCCACATGTGGTCTGTCCCATGTGGAATGTATCAGGAAAACCAGTTCCTTCATTCTAAGTATTCTGTATTTTTGTCATCTAAGATAGATGGCATTTATTTTTTGGACAACCACATTGAACTTTTGATTGATATTAAGTTATCATTTTAGAGTTCTAAATCTTTAACACACATGCTGTTTCAAAGTGACCTCTCTATCCTGTTATTATATAGATGGGCCTTTTTTTTTTCTTTCTGGACTGAAGTGCTGGACCCGATGGTTGTCACTGTTGCACTTCATCTTGTTTGATTTTCCTTGCCAACGTTTATTTTAGGTCCAAATTCTGTCACTCAGGAATTGATGTCATCCTTTTATGAGCAGGTCTCTTTGCCTTTATCCAAGTCTTTAATAAATATGTTAGCTGTTTCAGGTATTTGTGGAAGTGGATGGGTATTACTGATACATAAATACAAATGTAGACAAAGCCAATGGCTGTTTTTAAACACAATTTAACAATGAGAAGGACCCACGAAGTCACTGAGTCTGGTTCTTAGTGGTTCAAGAACAGGGACAAGTGGATGTTACTCCTGCCTGGATGTGTCTGGACCAGTTCTCTAAAGGCTCCTTCCAAGCTGCACTCTCCCATCTAGTTGGGGCTCCCCTTAATCATACCATTATTCTGCCCACCATTTTCTATCTCAAAGGTCTTATAGGAAATTGGCCCAAATGCCCTATTGAAATCAAGATTCCATATATTTACATTTCTCTGAATCACCAGTGAAGGCCCTAACAGGAGTCTATTAACAAGATTCATAATAACTTAATGATGATTAATATTTGTTTAATATATTATGATCAGAGTGCTTTAATATGTGTTTTTGCACTTAAATATCACAATAAACCATCACAATAACCCAGTGTTATCTAGGGTGCTTTATTGTGCAAGTGAAGAAATTATCAAATAAGTTAAGTAGCGTATCCTAGATTTCATGACCGTAAATGGCAAAGATGGGATTTAAACCACTGACATGGGAGTTTGGTAATGGGAGCATGCAGGTCATTGAGGTGGTTTGCTCACAAGTAATAGAACGTAGAGGAAAGCTGAGGCTTGATGCTCCACTGGTCACTCGATGGGTTTTGTTCAGGCCTAGCATAGCAACACCAGGGATATGGCAGATCATTCTCAGATATCCATCACTAGTGGGAGCATAACATGAGGCCTGGCTTTCCCAGACTCAGGGTTGGAGCTGGGGTGAACTGGCTTGTTAGGGTGCTATTATTACTGGCAGTTAGGCAGGTGTAGGACACAGTAGACCAATGGTGAACCTATCCTGATTCCTGGTGATCACTCCTTTCTGTTTTTTAAAGCAACCATGCCATTTGTTTAATAATCTGTTTTGGAGCTTTTCTGTGAATCTGTGAAAGTTAGAACTTAGCCAAATTTTATGGACCTCACCACTTTATGTTTGTTTCAAAAATGACAGCATATACCAGTCTTCCATGTAGGGTAACTTTTAATTCTGCATCATTTCTTAAGAATTATTGATAGTGATTCTTGGAACAGATCTTCAGATTATTTAAGCATCTTTAAAAGCAAAACGTGTGCTAGACAGACTTGAGATCAAACCCTAGCTCTGTACTTTCTGAGAACTTGAGCAGATTTCTTTCTTTCTTCCTTCCTTTCTTTTCTTTCTTTCTTTTGAAACAGGATCTCACTCTATTGTCCAGGCTGGATTGCAATGATGTGACCATAGCTGTAGCCTTGAATTCTGGGCTCAAGCAATCCTCACTCTTCAGCCTCTCCAGTAAACTATAGGTGTAACACCACACCCAGCCCACCTATTTTTAAATTGTTTTTTTGTAGAGTTGGGGATCTTGCTATGTTGCCCAGGCTGATCTCAAACTCCTGGCCTCAAGTGATCCCCCCTCCTTGGCCTCCAAAATTTCTGGGATTATAGGACTTGGCCTTGAATAGATTTCTTAATCTTTTAATTATTGGTCCATAAAATGGGAAAAATGATAATGTTAATATAGATGATATTGTGGGGGCTAAATTAGTTAATGCACATCAAGTGTTTAACACATGAGGGACACATCTTAAGAACTCAGTAAACACTAGCCATTGTTGTTAGTGGATAGCACCCCATATGTTTGTTTAAGTGATTGATTGCTTCTTTGCTATTTCTTTTCCCTTACAGGGTTTTGGTTTCATGTTAGCCATGTTTGCCTTACTCCTTTCAGATTGGACTCCATCTTCCTTTGTGGAAGAGATGAAAAGTGAGATAAAAGTTGAGTACTTCTGCCTTCTCCCTGTCATCTTTTAACTTTCCATCATTCCCACAAAGCTGTTTCTATCACTTCCTGGATCATTTTCTTTTGAACATAGCTTTAACAAGTCTTTTACCACTTTCTTCTAAGCTTTAGCCACTTTTCTTACAAGGTTATCCTTATATTTTTATAACTGTCCTGTTTTTATATGTTATGAGTATATGCTTATCTTCTCTATAGCTTGTTATATAATTTGATTTCAGTATAGATCTTTCTAGGTAACCATATTATCTCCTTTAAATATCATCTGTGTCAGGACTGTTAGCTGTTATGTGAGCCAGAATAAAATCATTGAAAGCAGTGCACCTATTTTGAATCATATTGCCTTTTTAGACATATCCATAGACTCAAGTTAATTATTTCCAGCTTTTAATTTTCCTTCAGGGGTCACTTCACTAGTGACACATCTCGCTTTCTGCAGCATCTTCTTTCTTAGCTAATATAAACACCAGTAGGATATGACCATTTTCTCACAGGAATATCATTAGTTCCACATAACTATCTAGGGCAGGGGTGGCAAACTACAGCTTGCAGGCCAAATCTGGTCTGCTGTTTGTTTCTATAAATAAAGTTTTATTGGAACACACCCGTATCCATTTGCTTATGTATTGTCCATGGCTACATTTGTACTACAAGGGCAAAGTTGGCATAGACGATATGGCTCACAAAATGTAAAATATTTACTATCTGCCACTTTGCAGAAAAAACACTGCCAGCTTGTTACTAGGGCTTCCATGAGATGGAAAATTAACCACCTGATAGCAATTCTTAAAAGTTTCTTATTGTCTCCTGGGCAATATTGCTGTCTGAATGAAAAAAATCAGATGTCCCGTTTTGAAAGAATTAAATTTCTAGCATGTCTAAATAATTGAATCCCATTATCACTAACATATCTTGTGTTTCTGCCAGTTTTATATTTCTTTCAGGAAATACTTTCAGTATCTTCTGTCAGGCTCTGATGCTTAGTGGTCTTCACTCTTATGGTGATATCATTATCTGTCTGATTTTATCTTTCACCATGCTCTCAGCCATGTATCCTGGTTCCTGAATTTCCATTTATGCCTCCTTAAATGCCTTTTCTTCAAGTTTTGTCCTTTTAGAAATGCAGACAAAGCCAGGTAGGTGGTAAAGTCCTTGATTTCATTCATTTGCATAGACTCTGCCCCTTCTGCTGAGATTGTGGGATATCTTTCCCTACTCTCATCCACATTCCACCCTTGGTGCAGAATGGGGCTGGGGGTGGGGGGAGCTGTAGCAGGAGGATCATTGTCAAAGGTGGTCTTTGAATACCTGCTGTCAACTGGAGAAGGATAAAACTAGCCAGAAGAGTAGCTGCTTCTGCTCCAGGGAGGAAAGGAATGTGCCTTGCTCAGGTGTGGATGGCACTTTAAGGGTACCAGAAGGCAAATGCAATAGCTGGGGGATTCAGACAGATACAGACCGAGAGACAGCCTAGAAGTGGCACCTGCAGGCCAGGGTAGGATGTTGCTTTTTGCAACTGAGTGTGTGTTGCTAAAGCTGGAGTATCTTCTTAATAAAATGATGGGTTCTTGCTGTGCCCAGGGCTGGTCATTATATCCATCTCCATCACCCTCTCATTTTCTGACTTCTGAATTTGCCTGCTTTTTCTTCCTTCTCCCTGGTCTCAGTACAACCCTGATGAATTTATTTTTTCCTTAAACCACAGCTTCATACCAATAGGACTTCAGAATCTTGTTTATTTTTGCCTCTTTGATTGTCAGTGGTTAAAATGTATTCCTTTTTGTGTACCTCAGTTTTCATTATCCATGAACTTATCAAATTGAAAGGAAGAAAATGTTTTAGTCTGGGAAGAATGATGAGAAAAGAAGAGTTAATGAATTAATGTAAAAGCCAGTCAATCTGTACTTTAACAATAGGTCATTCACAGTACTTATTGCAAGAACCATTAAAATCATCAACAGGTCATTAGTGCTGACTTTGAAATAGCTCATCAAAATTGCACTATTAATAGCTTCAATAGCTTCCCAAACTGTTTCAGGATGCTTGAATTTTAAGTCAGGAATTAAAGGTGGAGTGGGATGACTGTTGGTTTTAAGGCCCCAAGGCATGTGCAGGATGTTTGTGGGGTTGGGGCGGATCCTTCTTTCAGGGTGAGTCTAATGTGGTAGATGGTGATGAATCGAGTTTGCTCATAAAACATCTCCTGGTGCCATTGTCAGGGCAGAGATAAAGTGGAAGAAATGCTGGTTTGACCTGCAGGAGCCATATGCATGTTTCTTTTTTAAATGGTGGATATCAGAGAAGGAAGCTGTGCTTTGAAGATTCTGTCAGCAAACATCTCAGAAATGACAGCTGTCCTACTTTCCTTCACAGTCCTTTCATGACATAACAGCTCTCGTTTTGTCAGAGCCTCTTCTAATGCCGTATTCCTAAATTACTCCTTAATTTCTTCCTGTTATTCCGGCTCTATAATTTTCTGTATAATAGAATTTTGCAGAAACTGGCATTTTGGGTCAAGTTTCTATAGAAGGCCTTAGGCTTTCTCTGTAGTCAGACTGGGAGCTGCTGGGAGCTATTCCCAAGGTAGACCCAGGCAAAGTGAAGGTCAGTGTCATAGTCAAAGGCAACACTACCACTTCAGTCTTTTTTTTTTTTTTTAATTGTTTTCATAGTGTAGGGGTGTGTTTTTGTTTTAGGTGTGCACAAAATGATATGTGGCTTCTGTTCTTCATATGTTGTTAAAGCACAGATTTCCTTTGTGCCGTTGGAGGTATAAGGTGCCATTTTTATCATTACCTTCATTTTTCTTTTATGATTATAGTTTCCTCTGTGTCAATGCCTCAGTGTAGATTGGGAGAAATAGGAAAATACTACTTTTGTGCCTATGCCTTAATTGTATAACTGTGCAAATTAAAGAATACATAGATTCACATTTAGAGAGGGTAAGAAAAATCTCATGCAGAAATGGAAAGGTTAAACAAAATCACACGCTTTGGAGGGATATGTGAAGAGTTTTCATGGTGTGAGAGATATGGATATAAACATCACAAAAGATGCAAGGTGATATTCTTTTCTTTGCTCTCCAAATCCTCCTGTTCCTCTCTGCATTGGCCTCTGAGTCTGAACCCCACAGACCAGATCAGCGGGCTCCTTACTGATCCCATTAGGATTGGCCACTGGCAGCACAGCAGGAGAAAGTAGTCAGGAGGGGGAGGATGGAGGCCGCTTTCCCAGTTCACTCCATCCTTGCTGTGGGTTGAGAATGGCTGCCTTCCTCCCCCAAAGGCCACAGCCCTTTTAGGGTGGCCCCTCTTACACATCCAGCTCCTGCAGGCTTCCATCACTAGCTTCCTTACCATTCCTCTTTGGAGGACCAAGGGTGGTAACAGCTTTCTCAGTTGTCAGAGCCAGGGGGCTTCACCACACCTTGTTGGTTTCCCTTGACTTTGCTCATCTGTACCTTTATAAACAGTCCTTTCATTGAACTCTCCTCAGCCTCCCCATTTGGACTGGCCAACTGTTTTCTGATACTAGACATCTTATCCAGATATAACACATCTACTACCAGGTACCCTTTTCACGTGCAATAAATATATACCTCAAGTCTTAAAGCACCAACCAGGATGTGTCTGTGGGAAAGAAAACTTTCACTTTCCCCCTGGAAGTTTCACTGAACGATCAACTTACAATGTGACAGATTAATAAAAGAAAGAGATTACAAAATTTTATTTACCATGAACATGGGGAAAATCACCCACGATTATCCAATATCCAGATGGGGTTCAGAAGTTTATATAATCCTCATTTTAGAGAAGAGGGCAGGGATGAGGAATATGGATCATTCTGTTGAGGAGAAATACATAAATGATTACTTGGGGGATGAATAGATACTTAGGAGAATGAAACAATGGGGGAAATAGAAAGACTTGTAAATGATTTTCTTTGGAAATTAAATTAACCTGAGAGACAGGTATTATTGTTATAATGAGTTGGGCCAGGTTGGGTTGTGTTCTTGATCTTGTATTCTGCAATATATTGAGATAACAGGGAGGGGAAGGAAAGACAGTTGTTCTTAATGGGTCTGTCTGGCTTTATGCAGATAAAGGGAAAACCCCTCCCAATGCCCATTTATCTTGAGGGCCTCTGATTCAAAATGTTCTTTATACCAAGGAGTCATATTTTGGGGTAAAATTCTTTGAGTTCCTTCTTGGCACTGAATTGTCCTTGAGAGGCATTGTTTATAGATTTTAGGGAAGAAAGAACAACAGGGGCAGGATTCCTTATTCTTTGTAGTCTAAGAGATAGACCATGATTCTTTTTAATATTGAGAACACCCTTCCTTTCCAAATTCTCTCAGCCAGGTAAGATAGACTATTGGTTGAATGACAGAAAAACATCCATTTGGGCTGAGGGCAGGCTGGCCTCACGCTTAGTCTTCACTTTCTTTTTTGGGCCTGTGTGGTTGAGTTTTCTGTGATCAGCAAATATGGCAGCATGGAGCTGCTCTTAGCCTCAAGCAAAGCCTTCTTCCACTCTTTCCACCCAGGAGAGCAGAACTGTTGGAAAACACAGCCAGTGATCATGAGCATTTATTCCTGGATAACCTGATTCATTTTTATTACACTTCTGTAAAATCCCTTGGATTTATATTCTGCCTGCGCTCTCTCTTTAAAGAAAATATGTACCTAATAATTCAGACAATGTACGGTAGAGGTCACTTACCATGGCTGTACTTTGCTAATGTCCGGTGTGTTGTATTTTATGTAATATAGAACTTTAACGGCATTTAAAAGTACCTCATCTCATTGTAATCTCTTGTCTGATTTTCTGCCTTCACCTTAGTTCTAAGGTTAGATGATTTGTTCTGTTGTGTGATATTAGAATACATTTCTTTCCAGAAAAAAAAGTCAATGTGAATTGTTTTCAAGTTGACTCTAAACACAGATTTTTAAATAGCTTGCTTTATCCACAGTAGGGTTTCTTATGTGAATGTCTGGGAAGTATTTTGAGAATTGCTGAAGGGTCAGATAAACAGAATGCATACTCTAGATTAAGTCGAGGTTGCATCTCTATTATTTGGGCTGTTTTTGTTTTTTGTTTCCCCCAGCCAACAGAAAATAACATTGGCTAATTTTAGGCCGAAGAAAAGGACATATATTAGATTTAAAAGGAAAGGTAACAGAAAAAGCTAGTGTGCTTCCAAGGATCTAGGCAGCAGGAGAATCTCAGAGACATACATGATGCTCCATGATTTAGTATCTTGTCTTTGTATTGAAAAAATCTCCGTGATACTCTGCTTACGATTAGAATTCCAGGGAGAAAGCATCTTTGTGGCCCAGCGTGGATCACTGGACCATCCTTTGCAAGGGAGGTTGGAGTGTATTCTCTGATAATCCTATGGAGATTTCAGCCACTGGAGAAGGGGTTGTTTCCAAGCACAGTTTGGGTGCTGTTTTCATCAGTAAGGAATTGGGTGCCCGGCAGGCAAAGCCAACAGATGTCCATTTCGGCATCTCTCTTTAGTTTTCTGTTTATCTCTCTTCCAGATCATTAACTGAGATGTTAAATAAAACTGGACTCAACCACGGGTGTCGCGGGCTCCCCACCGGGCAGTCCTCTGCCCGTGTACATTATCATTGATAATTGTTCATTTGCCTTTAGTCAAATTTTAGCCTCTGTGATGAGCTTTACACTCCTGCCAGTTTGAATTTCGTGTAAGGAGTAAAATCTCCTGAGCTGCTGTATCAGTTTCTTTTTTCAAGTCAAAATGTATTATTTCATTGACTATGTACTCCCCCCTCCTAATCCTGTAATTCTAACCCAAGTAACAGTTCAGTTTGGAATATTGCCATGTGGTCAAAACATCCGCTAGTTTTTCCCAGCTAGTTTCTGCTGTGTAAATGAAAGCCTGGGTATAGACAGCAGGATACCCTGCTATCTGCCATTCTAGTTAATGAACTGGAGACACAATACCCAAAATGACCCAGTGGTGCTCTGTAGTGACCTCTGAACTCTTGAAGAAAGATTGAATTAGACTTAGTATACTTGTATAACCTAAGCGTATTTTAGGCTATGGAAACCCAGTGAAAGTTAATGATGGTAATAGGGACCTTACTACCTGCTAGATACCGTGCTCAGTGTTTTGCCTGTACTGTCTCTTCCTGAACCTTTATGCTAACCCTAACATCCTTGTGAAGTAGGTACAATTATTATCCTCATTTTTTTGGTGCAGAACATAAGGCTGAAGGACAAAATAACTTGGACAAGGTTACACATTTAATAAGACATATTTCATCTACTTTAACCTCCATGTTAGCAGTTGTGCTCGGTCAATGCCTGTCCACCTATCCATCTATCTACTGGTTCTTCAATTCAGTGCACAGGATATGCGTCAAGTGCCTTCCGTCTGTTGGAGACACACAGTGCTGAACACACAGTTGATTAGCTATGGTGTCTTCCCTGCCATGAAAGATCCAGTAGCTTAAATGAACCCTGAATTGTTATTCATAGAGAATGTCCGGACTTTCAATCTGTGCAATACTGCTGTACCATCTAAAATCCCTCTTGGAAGAGGAATTCAGGAGAAACGTAGAGAAATAGGTAGAAAGATGTGCAATGTGTCTTCCATCTGGATACTCAGAATTGAGAGGAGGGCGGGCACATGCCCGTCAGGTTGAAAGTACGATGGAAAGTGGCCTCTGCAAGAGTTATTTTCCCTTAAGTTTTGTATTTCATCCTAATACTTTATTTTTAAATGCCCTTTCCCCCCGTAATATTGCAATGATTATTTTAACATAAAAATATATTCCTAAAATTAGATACTATTGAGTAAAATGGCTCAAGAATATGGGCCATGCTTCCTTTTGGTTTTTTCACATCCCCAGTGCCCTCAGGGGTTGGTACATGTCTAATTTGGGAAGTTTGGAGCAGACTAATGCATTAGTCAGTATTCACAGAAGTTACCACAGGAATTTTGAGTAGGAAGAGGTTTGATACAAGGAATCGGAGGCCTACAAAACCTTTGAAAGATTAAGGGAGCAAAGGACAGGAAAGCTTCATCTAGGAAAAATCTAAGTGAGAAACAATCTAAGTGAGAAACAGGGCAGCAAGTGGGTGATTCTCAGGAGATGCCTGAGGTCCCCAGTGAAAACCCTGCTTTGCCATGTGCCAGCACCCAGGTGCCATCCTCCAGGTGAGCCTGGAGCATAGTAGCTTCTTTTTTTTTTTTTTTTTATGCCTTCCCATTTCACCTACTGCCTCTCACTGCTGGAATCTAATCAGAAACTTGCCAGCAAGGGCATCTAGAAAAGGCTGTGTCTAGATTTCAGAGACCTGGCATGCAGGAGAGAGCTCAGAGGGGGGGACTGGTGCTGAGGATCAACATACAATATCTTGCAAAATTACAAAATGCCATTGTGGCCTAGCTAAGGGAATGCTATCCCATTCCCTTCCCCACCCCCTGCTTCAATCCTATTCCAAACCTCTTTGAGACACGCAAGTGCCATTGAATGGTGTTTCTTTGAGAAGCATAACCAAGTTGGAAGTTTAGTTCTGTTGATGCTCCTTCTCTTTTTAAACTTCACCTTCTTTTTTTTTTTTTTTTTTTTTTTGAGACAGAGCCTCAAGCTGTCACCCTGGATAGAGTGCCGTGGCATCACAGCTCACAGCAACTTCCAATTCCTGGGCTCAAGCGAGTCTCCTGCCTCTGCCTCCCAAGTGGCTGGGACTACAGGCACCCGCCACAATGCCCGGCCATTTTTTGGTTGCAGCCATCTTTGTTGTTTGGCGGGCCCGGGCTGGA
>CAUYRH010109865.1:0-17298 GCA_963574655.1 Perodicticus potto
CAACTGCAAAAATAAAACAAAATTTGAGGGGGTGACTAGCGTCAAATAGCATGTAAGAGCATAGGCCTAGGGCGGCACCCGTGGCTCAGTGAGTAGGGCACCAGCCCCATACACCGAGGGTGGCAGGTTCAAACCCAGCCCCAGCCAAACTGCAACCAAAAAATAGCCAGGCGTTGTGGCGGGCGCCTGTAGTCCCAACTGCTCAGGAGGCTGAGGCAAGAGAATCACCTAAGCCCAAGAGCTGGAGGTTGCTATGAGCTATGATGCCATAGCACTCTACCAATGGCGATAAAGGGAGACTCTGTCTCTTAAAAAAAAAAGCCTAGGCCTGATGTTTCAGCTCTGCCACTGCTGCCTCAGCTGTGTGGCCTGGTCAGGTGATCACGCTTTTTGTGCCTCTTTTCTATTCTATAGTCAGGAATCCTGATAATTAGTCAAGGGTCATCAAAAGGATTCCAGGAGAATTGGTGTCAGCCAGGGGGTACAGGACCTGGTACACACTCTGGCACTGTTAGCTAGGATTGCTTTTGTAGATAGCTATTTTGTTGTTGTTGTTTGTTTTTTGTTTTGTTTTTGAGACAGAGCCTCAAGCTGTCGCCCTGGGTAGAGTGCTGTGGTATCACAACTCACAGCAACCTCCCAACTCCTGGGCTCAAGGGATTCTCCTGCCTCTGCCTCCCAAGTAGCTGGGACTACAGGCACCTGCCACAACGCCGGGCTATTTTTTTGGTTGCAGCTGTCATTGTTGTTTGTTGGGCCAGGGCTGTATTTGAACCTGCCAGCTCAGGTGTATGTGTCTGGTGCCTTAGCTGCTTAAGCCACAGGCGCCGAGCCTTTTTTTTTCTTTTTTTTTGAGATAGAGTCTCCCTATGTCCCCCACAATAGAGTGCTGTGGCATCACGGCTCATAGCAACCTCCAGTTCTTGGGCTTAAGTGATTCTCTTGCCTCAGCTTCCCAAGTAGCTGCAACAACATGCACCTGCCACAACGCCCAGGCTGGATTTGAACCCACCAGCTCCCTAGCCGTATGTGTCTAATGCCCTAACCGCTGAGCTACAGGCTCCGAGCCTAGATGACTGTTTTTGTTTGATGTAAAAAAGAAAAAAAGAAAATTCAGGGTGGCACCTGTGGCTCAGTGAGTAGGGTGTCAGCCCTATATACTGAGGGTGGAGGGTTTGAACCTGGCCCAGCCAAACTGCAAGAAAAAATAGCTGGGCGTTGTGGTTGGCACCCGTAGTCCCAGCTACTTGGAAGAGGCAAGATTCTGAGGCAAGAGAATCACCTAAGCCCAGGAGTTGGAGGTTGCTGTGAGCTGTGACGCCATGGCACTCTACCAAGGGTGACAAAGTGATACTATGTCTATTAAAAAAAAAAAAAAAAAAAAAGAAAGAAAGAAAAATTAGGAAATATGTCATAAAGAGAAACAGCTAAAAAAATAGCCCACGATCCATACTGCAGTCATTGATAATGTTCTGGTATGGGACAAAACTGCCTGCCTGGTGTCCTTCAAGGGTATCATGCAGGACACTGAGAAAGAAACCGCCCCACTGTGTTCAACCTTGACCCTTGGACATCACTTCTGATGTGTTTGCCCAGGTGTCTCACCTGTGGGCCCTGCACCTTATTCTCCACATCCATGACCAAGTAATGACTTGGAATTTTCTCATATATCACCTTTTTTATGCTCCAAGCAGCTTTGCACAAAGATTATTTTTATCTCTCCCCTCATTTTTACATAAGAGGTAGCCTGTTTTACACACTGTTCTGCTCTTGAGTTTTTTAATTAACAACATATCTTCAAAATCTTTCCACGTCAGTGCATAAGGGAGCTTCCTTCAGAGAGACATTTTTAATGTAGTCACAGTGTAGGCTAATTTCCTTTCTTAGAACTAGGCAGCACCAAACATCAGTTTGGGTGGGTGCTCAGAGAGCATCTCAGAGTTCTTAAAATGGGATTTTGGGATTGTTTTCAGGGGCCTATGAAGTCCCTTAAGCTTCAAACAGATTCTGTGAGAATGTCGTTTCACCAAGCCCACAATGTGTTTTTTATTGTCTATAAAATTATACTAGGGAATAGTGTCCATGGTTTTGAGCTTATTGTGGTTACCTGGAGTGGGAAGTGGGGCCAGAACTGGGTATGTAAAAGAACGGGGTGGGAAGAAAAAATAAAAAAGAATGGGGTGGGGTGGGAGGGAGAGTTTTTTGTTGTTTTTTTTTTCTTTTTGAGACACAGTCCTTGTAGCCCTTGGTAGAGTGCCAGGCATCGTAGTTCATAGCAACCTCAAACTCTTGGGCTCAAGCGATCCTCTTCCCCCAGCCTCCCAAGTAGCTGGGACTACAGGCGCCCACCACAATGCCCGGCTATTTTTAGAGATGGGGTCTCACTCTTGCTCAGGCTAGTCTTGAACCGTGAGCTCAGGCAATCCACCTGCCTTGGCTTCCCAGAATGCTAGGATTACAAGCGTGATTCACTGTGACTGGCCTGAGTGTTTTTATTATGTATATCTTTTTTTTTTTCTTTTAGAGACAGACTCTCACTTGGTAGAGTGCTGTGATGTCACAGCTCACAGCAACCTCCAACTCCTTGGCTTAGGTGATTCTCTTGCCTCAGCCTCCCGAGTAGCTGGTACTACAGACGCTTGCCACAACGCCCAGCTATTTTTTTGTTGTCGTTGCAATTTGGCTGAGGTTGGGTTTGAACCCGCCACCCTCAGCATATGGGGCCAGCGCCCTACCCACTGAGCCACAGGTGCTGCCTTTATTTATTAATTCATTTATGACCAAGTCTCATTATGTTGCCCTCCGTAGAGTGCTGTGGCATCACAGCTAACAGCAACTTCAAACTCTTGGGCTTAAGCAATTCTCTTACCTTCGCCTCCTGAGTAGCTGGGACTACAGGCACCAGCCACAAGGTCCAGATGTTTTTTTGTTGCAATTGCCACTGCTGTTTTCGCTGGTTGGGGCCAGGTTTGAACCCGCCACCCTTGGTATGTGGGGCTGGCACCCTACCCACTGAGCCACAGGCACCACCCTGAGGGCAATAATTTTTATGTTACATTGTTCTCACTTTCAAAGTCACCTTGCACTTGTAAAAGAGCCCCTCACCCAGGGGGTGTGTTGTACACCCTCACAATGTGCACTTTAGGTGAGATCCTGCTTCATGCTCTCCCTCCTCCTGCCAATCATCCTCTCTTCCCTCCTCCCCCTCCTGCCTCCCTCTACTCCCGTACTAGATTACATTTGCGTTTTATTGTTCATATGAGCATATCATTGCTTGTGTATTGGTTTAATATTAGTATTGAGTATATTGGATATTTATTTTTCCATTCTTTTGTGATGCTTTACTAAGAAGAATTTGTTTCAACTCTATTTTGGATTATCTGGCTATGCCCAATTTAATCACAAGTTTTCCTTATGTGAGAGAGATAGGAGGGTCAGAATTGGAGGAGATGACAGTGGAAGCAGAGGGTGGAATGATGCCCTTGCTGGACCAGGGCCACAAGCCAAGGAATGTGGACAATCTCCAGAACATGGAAAAGGCCTCAAGCCTCCAGGAGGAATGCAGTCTGACTGCATTTTACCTGTAAGGCCCATTTTCAGACCTCTGACCTCCAAAACAGAATATATTTGTGTTGTTTTAAGCCACCAAGTTTGTGGTAATTTGTTAATAGCAGCATTAGGAACAAATATAATACCAACAATGTCTACATATTGCTTTGGATTATTATAATAATCCAAGTTTCTTTTAACTTGTAATAGTTCTATCTCTATTTTTTGCTCTGTTGAAGAAACAGGGTCATTCATCCATAGAATCTTCTGCATTCCAGACTGGCTCTTTTTTTTTTTTTTTTTTTAACCTCATAGTGTTACTTAACTTGTTCTATGTCCTTTATTTCCTAAACATTAATATTAACCTTTTTATGCTGTTTACTAATTTTTATTTAAAGAATACTTTGTTGCATATTTATGAATACAAGGAGTCACCATTTTACATGAAAACCATTATTTTAACATATTTTTCCACTAGGTATATATCGTATAAAAGGTATGACAAAAGCATAATGTTATAGACTTCTGAATAATAGGCTTGATGTGCACACTTAAAAAGAAGAAAGTTGAAGAAACAAAATTATAGCCACAATGGACTTTCATTGGCTGTATAGACCTGAATTAATAGCATTTCTAATATAATAGTTTTTTTAAAATTTCAAAATATTAAGGGAGGTACAAATGTTTTTGTTACAGGATATACTGTATAATACTGAAGTCGGGGCTTTCAGTGTCCATGTCACTCGGACAGTGTTCATAGCATCCAATAGATAAGTTTTTATCCCTCCTCCACCCTCCCAAAAATGAATTAAAGACTTAACTGTCATGCATGAAACCATAAAATTCTAGAAGAAAATGTAGGAAAAACCCTTCTAGACATAGTTCCTAGGCAAAGAATTTATGACAAAGACCCCAAAAGCAAATGCAGCAACAATAAAATTAAATAAATGAGATGTAATTATACTTAATTAATTAAAGTATAAAGCTTCTGCATGGCAAAGGAAATAGCAAAGAGGTAACCTAAGGAATGGAAGAAAATAGTCACAAATGATACATCTGATAAAGGACTAATATCTATAATCTACAAAGAACTAACAAATCAACAAGAAAAAAACATCAAAAATGGTCAAAAGACATGAACAGAATTTTTTCAAAAGAAGATAGACCAATAAACATTAAAAAAATGTCAAACATCAATAATCATGAGGGAAATGCAAATTAAAATCACAGTGAAATACTACTTTACCCTGTCAGATGGCCATTATGAAAAAGTCAAAAACAACAGATGCTGCCATGAATGTAGACAAAAAGGAATGCTTATACACTGTGAGTGGGACTGTAAACTTCAGGTGTGCACTACCACACCTGGCTTTTTTTCTTATTTTTTGTAGAGATGAGTCTTGCTTTGTTGCGCAGGTTGGTCTTAAATTCCTGGCCTCAAGCAATCCTCCTGCCTTGGCTTCCCAAAGTGCTGGGGTTATACGCATGAGCCACTGTGCCTAGCCCAGAAAACTGCAACTCTAAGGGAAATGATGTGTAACAAAACTAATTTTACCATAGACTAATGGATAATTGATATAAACAAGAGTTGAGTTAAATTTCTTTTTTTTTTTTTTCCAAGAGACAAAGCCCTGGCTCTATCACCCAAGACTGGAGTGCAACGGTGTAATCATAGCTCACTGCAGCCACAAACTCCTGGCCTTAAGGGATCTTCCGGCCTCAGCCTCCAAAGTGCTAGGATTATGGGTGTAAGCTACTGCTCCTGGCCACAAGAGTTAGGTTCCTATAACATACTTCTGGTCACAAAAACATCACCAAATTTCTACATGAGCACAAAATGTTTCTAATATTAAATATTGAAATAAATGTGAGGATACACACATTTAAGAAAGATTAATTTAAAAAAGTAAGATAATTATTTACCCAGTAATTTTACTTCAGAGTCACAGATGGCAAGGGCTACCCAACAGTTCAGGGCACAAACAGGGAACCTAGCCTGCATGGGATGTCACCATTTCATCATGAGGTACCCTCACATTCATGCTTACGCTCACTCATTTTGTGATTATTTAGACATTTAATTTACCTGTGTCTTTGGGATGTGGAAGAAAACCCATGCACACCTGAGAAGAACATGAAAATTCCTCACATTCAGTGATTCTGACTGGGAATAGATTTTTTTTTCTCACTAACATTATAATGAAATGACATTGAACAAAAGATTATTTGAGGACCTACTATACCATCATAGCAAAATCTGTAAGAGACATTCAATGAAAAGAATTTGGAGATCAATATATAGACTATGATTATTTGTGTATAAACAAAGATATTTATATTTATATTTTTGAATTTGCATAGAAAATACCTGGAAGATTATAAAGGAAAAAATATTTTGGAAAGTGTGATTACAAGGTGAAGAGGGATAAAGGTACTTTTTACTTCATATTCTTCTCTATTATTTGAAATTTTTATGGGAAGTACTATTGATTTGGTTTGATTTTTTAAAATGATATTGTTATTTAACCAACTTGTGATTATTTTTTACCTAGAAGTTTTACTCTAATTTTATGCCTCATCCACTTGACCAACCTTTCTGGAAAAAGATGAAAGTCCAGAATTAGCCCCCAAATCCACAGCACTGTGATCTGTATTGGTTCTCAGTCTTACAACATCCAGTTAGCCTAGTTCTCTCTGAGCGTCCATCCTACTATGGAGACTCCACTATGTCTAGGGATCATGGTTCTCCAAACAAAATCCAGAATATTGCTATTTCTATACAATCTCAGCAAAGCAGGTGTTTGGAGGAATGGGTGATGATTTTGCACCTTTGGACTGATTTAATTTCTATTTTTGGCCATATATTCCACTTAGTGAATGTTGGTACATTCATTCTTTTTTCCATTTTATACAGCATTATTTTGATCATACTCCAAATTTTTTCTCTTACGTCCTTTCATTGTTTAATTGACAGAGTCTCTCACTCTGTCACCCTGGGTAGAATGCTGAGGTGTCATTATAGCTCACAGAGACCTCAAATGCTTGGGTCCAAGCGATCCTCTTGTTTCAGCCTCCTAAGTAGCTGGGACTATAGGCATGTGGACCATGCCCAGCTATTTTTAGAGATGGGATCTGGAACTCCTGAGCTCAGGAAATTCACCAGTCTCGGCCTCCCATAGTGTTAGGATTACAGTTGTGAGCCACTGTGCCTTGCCTTTTTTTTTTTTTTTGAGATAGGAGTGCCAGGACATCAGCCTAGCTGAAAGCAACCTTGAACTCCTGGGCTCAAGTAATCCTCCTGCCTCAGTCTTCCAAGTAGCTGGAACAATAGGTTCCTCCCACCATGCCTGGCTGATTTTTCAGACAGATAGGATCTTGCTCTTGCTTAGGCTGGTCTCCAACTCCTGGCCTCAAAGGATCCTCTCACCTTGGTCTCCCAGAGTGCTAGGATTACATGTGTGAATCACCCACTTCTGGCCCATTCATAATCCAACTTTTGAAGAACACAGTGTTAAATCCAATTTCATTGATGAAACTATGAACACTAAAAAGGCTAATAGAATGTGGTGATTTTCTGGAGGGAATAATTCTTTGGTTTGATTCTTGAGTTGGATTCGGAATTAAAATGCTAAGGTGATCATAGCCTTAGGAATTTGCCTATAAATAAAAGTAAATAAAAGGTAAATATGCTGGTTAATGTGTACCACCTCTTTTCCCCAGTAATGTAGCAGCTAGATTCTGATATAAGTAAGTGGTTTCAACCTGATCTGTTTCTGACATGTTATCTGCTGGGTAAAATGGAAAAAAGAAATGTGCACATTTTTGAAAATTTAAATTACCAAAATCTCACAAAACAAATAAACTAAAATACTGCATATATCATGTAGACAAAAAGCTAATGTTAGGTACCCAATGGAATAAATAAGATATATATACCTGGCGCATCTCTGTATTGTCTTTCATTTTTTTCATGTAAGTTAGGTTTTCTGAGATTTCTGCCTGGAAATGCATACAATCTTTCTACTGTCAAATGCAGATTAAACCCTTATTTAAAAGTTTTCCCAAGCAGATCGTTCATTAATCTGACATGATGAACTTTGTTTACACAGAGCAGGGTAAAATTTTAGTTTTAGTTTTACATTTTATTTCTGCTTTGCTAGAAAAGATTCAGTTGTCTTTAGCAAAATTTCATTGTTGGCCTTTAATGAAAACTCAGCAAGGATTAGTAACAGCAAACTCTGCATGATCAATGATAGGCCAACCAGTTTGGCCTTACACACGCATTTCAGTTACTGCTAGTCTTGACCGATGGTCCCACCTACCAAAAACTTAATAATGTTTTCTTATAGTCAGGACATTCATAAGCATCTATTATAGATTTGCCACTGAAACCATCAATTTTCTAAATTTTCCTTTATAGAGAGCATTCTAGGCTCTTGAACATAGTAGTATTAGGGGGAAAAAAATCAAGGTTCTTTCCTGCTATGTCTGACAACATCCTTCTTGCAGGTAGCACTTCTGGTTGGTGAGAGGGTGTCTAGACTAGACATTGTCTAAAGTTTGGGTTTTTTAAAGGGTCTATTTGGAGGTTAGTTGAAAGTACTTGAAGTTTCTCTCTGCTTGCACCAAGGCATCAAAATAAACCTTTTAGCTAAGGGGCATGGAGGGGAGAAAAAAGAACAAAACAAAAGGAAACCATCAGAGGCACTGTTTTGATAATAAACAAGTCTTTTGTCTTCAGACCAGCTTCTATTGTTCCTATGCTGAGTGTCTTCCAGTTACACAGTTCACCCTTCTCTACCCTGCTACCCTGCTTTCCACTCAGAGAGGCTGACTTGTTTAGATTAAATCAGTGGTTTCCCCAAACAAGCAACTTCAGCATCACCTGGAAATTTATTGGAAATGCAAATTTTTCAGGCCTCACCTAGACCTATTGAATCATAAACTCTGGAAATGAGGGCCAGCAATCTGAGTTTTAACAAATCCTCCAGGTGATTCTGACTCATGCTGACCTTTGAGAACCATTAAACTACATAATTAAGCTCCCCAGGTGGCTTCTGGTTGAGTTTGGTCAGCGAAGAGCACCAGAGGAAATGTGAGGGAGGGAGGAAAGTGCGTTCTGGGCACTTGTTTTCCCAGGTCTGCCTGCAAGGTCCCCACTGTTGGGTTGTGGTCCTCTAGTGGAGGCCACATCTGTCAAGAGGCTTTCTACACGCTGTTGTCTTTGCAGGCCACAGTAACCTTGGGACTCTTGCTGTTGCTAGCCTTACTGGGTACTACCTTATCCCCTATCCACTTGTCTAAAATCTGCCCCACCTTTGAAAATAGTCACTTCAATGAGCTCTCTTGATTAACTTGTTCTGGTGTGCCTGGACCATGACTGATGTAATTCCTATTGCCAATTTTTTGGGATATCCATTTAAGTGACCCTTTACTTTTGTGAGTAACCCCTCTTCCTTTACTTTAGGAGGACTAACTGAGTTAATATGCTTATCATAGTACTTAGCTCATAGATATTCAATGGATGGTAGTTATTTTGTTATCAAGAGATAACAAAATGTAAATGTCTTGAATTCCACTGCCCTCTTTCAAATGTTCCACTTCTGCCTCTTGGCCTTTCAGTATTAAAGTTGATTTCCACATTGATTAACTTATTTCAGATAGAGAAATTATCATAACCTTAAAAGATTTCAACAGTTTGGGGGGTAAAACATTAAAACCAGTTTTATTATTTTATTTTATTTATTTATATATATTTTTTGAGACAGAGCCTCAAGCTGTCACCCTGGATAGAGTGCTGTGGCATCACAGCTCATAGCGACCTCCAGCTCCTGGGCTTACATGATTCTCTTTCCTCAGCCTCCGAAGTAGATGGGACTACAGATGCCTGCCACAACGCCTGGCTAATTTTTGGATGTAGTTGTTATTGTTGTTTTGCAGGCCTGGGTTAGATTCGAACCTGCCAGCTCTGGTGTATGTGGCTGGCACCTTAGCCACTTGAGCTACAGGCGCTGAGCTTAAAACCAGTTTTAAATCATCTGACCCAGAATACCATTAGACTCAATAATTAAGTGATGGTTGTTCATATGCAATTTAAAATAGTTTAATATAGTAAGTCACACACAAACTTTATGTCCACCCTGTATAATTAACAGAACATTTAGAAGGGTTTTCATTTCCTTATAAACATCTGTTGTTCCTCTTCCTTAATGAATTCTGAGTTTACTGGCACTACTATGAATGTCTCCTCACTGGTAATAAGACATCATGAAATGATGAGTGGGATCATCTAAATAGGTAAAAAAGGAAGCAGAAGAGTATGAATGGGTGGGTCTTAATGTGACTTTTGTCTCAATATGTCCTTTCTGTCCAGGGCTGGCTTTAGTGTGTGTGACCTGTGCAATCATACAGGGCCCTGCACTCAAAGTACTCAGGCTTGGTTTAATGATTTGTTTTGGACCTTTAAACAATTTTTGAACAATGGACCTCACATTTCCATTTTGCATTGAATTCTGTAAATTATGTGGTTGTTTCTTGCTCTTTCAATTTGTTTGAGATGACCAAGTAGAAACATAATTACTATCAAGAATAAGGTCTGTTAGTGATTTTGCACCCATTAATAACTGCTTTATTTCTACTGACCTCTAGACAAAAGTTTCTAAACCCCAGCTCTCATATGAAACAAATGTGTTCCTCTCCTCAATCCAAAGATTGAAAATAGTATCACCTGTATCACTATATCTAATCAAATGCATCATAAGGAAACAAGATCAAGTACAGGAAGTCTTCAAGATTATGTTGACAACACTGAGAGGCTAACTTCAGGATCTAACGGGAGTTACTGGTCGATTTCATCAGACAACCAAACCATGACGGCTCTGACTCAAAGCTACAGACAACAAATGAAAAATACTTTTCTTGAGAAAGTTTTTCTTTGAGACCAAAGTAGGTAAAAGGAGATGTCCTCTGTAGTTTAGCACCAACTAGCTGTCATCTAACCAAATAAGAAAAAGTCAGAAAATATCTTCCATGAAAAACCTAAGATTATTGATAGAAATAGCAATACCTTGAATTTGAGGAGAAACATTTTCTATAGGGTTGGAAGTTGGCTATGCAAATGGAAATAATTTCTGGTTAAAAATTTATTTCCTGAAGGTATGAATGTCTAATACCTGTCGTAAGGGTGACTCAGAATGTCACTATCTCCATTTTTGGCATCCAGTGCACAAATCTTAGAAAAGGTTACATGCGCCAATTAACAGCCTTTTCCCAACATGGTGATGAAACAATCTTTTCAATTATGGTTTGCACTGGGGACTCTGTCAATGTCTTTACTCTGACCAGTCCTGTGGGACACAGCCTACCATGCCGTCAGGTCCATTCGGATATTTTACCCCCCTCTATATTCATAATACATGGAACCTTGCCATGGCCAGTCAAGAAATCTCACTAGTCAAAGCAGCTGTGGGCTAAAAGAATGTCAAGGCTTGCAGTGACAAATCAATTGGAAGCTTGCAATGTGTGGGTAGGGACGTGATGCTTCTCATCCTGGTGCTTAGATACATACATCATAGAATTAAATGCTAAAGGTTTTGCCATCCAGTACTTAATCACCCAGAACTTTCTTTCTTGTTCTCCTTGACTGGACTCCACCAAAGAAATTTATAACAAACTTAACATCCATTTTCTCATTGGGCAAACTACTCAACAAATATTTTAAAGGAAAGAGATTCGGTGATTGATATACCATTCCTTCCTCAGAAATCACTAAAGTGAACCTTTGAGAGCACACAGACTGTGATGAGATAGGGTTAGGGTATCTCCGAGATAGAACATTTTTTGTCACTTACCAGACTTGTAAAAGATCTTGCTGGAAGCAGCTACCAATGTGCCTTACCAGAAATACTGATCCATTTTATAGAATTTATTAGTATCTAAACTCCATATTTTTCCAGCACATTTTCAGAAACTAAAAAAAACCACCAATGAAGTTTTTCCAAAAAGGAAGAGTTTAAAGATAAAATACTCTTCACTCTTTGAACTCAATTTCTCTCCTCCTTTTAAAGATCTTGAAAAGTTATATATATTGGTTTCTACAAGGTAAAGTTGATTTTTTGTTTTTGAGACAGAGTCTCACTCTGTCACCCTGGGTGGAGTGTCGAGGAATCATAGCTCTCAGGTACCTCAAACTCCTGGGCTCAAGCAATCCTCCTCCCTCAGCCTCCCAAGTCACTGGGACAACAGGTGCCTGCCACAATGCCTGGCTAGGTTTTCTATTTTTAGAAAATAGTAATTTGGGGTCTCACTCTTACCCAGGCTGGTCTCGAACTCCTGAGCTCAAGAAATGCACCTGTTTCAGCCTCCCAGAGTGCTAGGATTATAAGCATAAAGCACTGTGCATGGCCTGGTAAACCTATTTTTTCCTAAAATAAAGTTGTTGATGTGCATTTCCAACAACGCTGATATGTACGGTTCAATGACTTGAACCTTCAATTCTTCAAAATAGGAGTCAAGACTATAAACATCCAAATTTTTAACATAATATATAGCCCTGGGGGTTTCCCCTTTACTATTTAGCTCTGCATGAGATGTTGTGCTATGTGAGACATACGTGTAATTTTCAGGATAGGAAATACCCAATTTCATGCAGAGAGCATTCATAGCCCTTTTTTACTATTTAAGATTAGAAGAAGACTTGCCTCTGGTCGGGATGGAGAACAGAACCTGTATTTACTCTCCTGGCTGAAACAACAGCAACAACAACAAAATATATGAAAGGACAGTCTTCAGATAACGGACATCAGGTAGAGAAGCACAGTGACCCCTGAGAAGAGGGAAACAAATGAGAAAGGCCCTGCAGTTGCTCCAGTGGGCTGTTTGTAGCACAGAGCAGAGAGGAAGACCTTGCACTGTGGAGTACAGTGACATCCTAAGTTGAAGAGAGAGCTTGGCGTCAGGGGAGGCCAATGCCACTAGATGTCAGAAGCAGAGTGTCAGAGAGGAAAAAGCTGCACAGAACAAAGCCTCCGGGGTTCTACAAAGGGCTTCCCTTGAGTCTTCCTGTAAATACTGATGTGCATATACATGTGAGGGAACTATCTGTGGCTAGGGAAATAACCACCCCAAAGGAGCAGGAAGCAATCCTCACAGCTCACACAGGGCTAAGAATAGCTTATTTTTCCAGAAGCTAGCGTAGGAAAAAAAAAATCTTACAATATATGGAGCATCAGATATAATATTCAGAAAAATACTGTCTAAAAGTGGGGTAAATTTAAGCCAAAGCTAAAGACTACTGTAGTCCTCCTGAACAAAGCTTAAAAGTGAGCCCTGGCAGAATCAAATTATTAATATTTTCAAGTAAGTGAATTGCATCCCAGGACAAAGTTCAGAATAACTTTAGGAATACAAACATAAACAACCCACAACAAAATACACTCACAATATATGGTATTGGTACTGTATGGCAAAGATTACTAGGCATGCAAAGGAGCAGCCAGATATACTCATAATGAGAAGGGAAAGAAATTAATAGAAGCAGACTTGGAAATTATGCAAATGATGGAATCCGTAGACAGACATTAAAAGGGTTATTGTAACTATATGTTCCAGCTGGTAGAGGAAAGATTGTGGATGTTAAGTGGAGATCTAGAACATATTAGAAAGATGAAAATTTGATTTCTATAGGAAAAAAAAACTTCCTGAGATTTAAATTACACTGGATGAGATTAGCAGCAGATTAGACATTGTGGTAGAAAAGATGAGCAATATACAAAGCAATAGAAACTATCCAAAACGAAACGTGGTATACCAAATTGAACAGTGTGTCCCCCAATTCACATCTACTTGGAAACTCACAACGTGACCTGATTTGGAAAAAAGGGTAGTTGCAGATGTACTTAGTTAAGTTAAAGTCATACTGAATTAAGGGAGACCCTAGTCCAATGACTGATGTCCTTACAGGGAGGCCACATAAAGACACAGAGACATGCAGACACAGAGGGAAGAAGGCCACGGAAAGATGGTGACAGAAACTGAAGTGCTGTATGTACAAGCTGAGGAACACCAGGGATTACTGGCAACCACCAGAAGCTAGGCGGATGGCATGGGATAGTTTTCTCCGGAGGATCCAGAGGAACCAAGTCTGTCTGTCAACACCCTGATGGAGTTCTTCTGGCCGCCTGAACTACGAGGGAATACATTTTTGTTGTTATAACCCCAGTTCATGGTAATTTTTATGGCAGCTTTAATACACACAGATAGAAGTCAGAAAAAGACTGAAAAAGCCAATAGCACCTCAGTGAACTGTGACAGAACTTCAAGAAACCTAATACATAAATATATATGTGCCCAGAATCCTTAAAAAGCAGGAGTGAAAAGAAGTAATAGAAAAATTATTTGAAGAAATAATAGCTGAAAGCAATAAAACTAGAGAGCCAAGAAGCTCAACCAAATCTAAGCACAAATCTAAGTAGTGAAGAATCTTACGCCAATCACACATAATAAAACAGAGATAAAGAGAAAAATACTGGCAAAATATTAACACAGTGATAAAAAGTATTAAGAGCATCCAATTAAAAAAACAAAACAAAACGACACGTCCAAAAGAAGAATAAAGGTAAGAATGACAGCAGAATTCATGGTGGGAACAATGTAAGCAGAGCACAGTGGAGTGGCATCTGTAGGAAGAAAACCGCCGACCTACAATTCCACACCAAGTGAAAACATTTATCTTTTGGCTTGAAGGATTTTTACTATGAAAATACTTTTTAGAAGTGAAGGCAAAACATGTCTCAGAAACATGAATACTGAAATAATGTCACTAATAGAACAACATTATAAGAAATGTTAATAATGTCCTACATTTTGAGGAAAAATGATACTAGATGTAAACCAGAATCTACACAAAGGAATGAAAAACACTGGAAATGGTAAATATGTGGGTAACTATAGAAGACATTGTTTTCTTGTCTTTAAAATCTATTTCGAAAGTAACTATTTAAAACAAACACAATAACAACATGCTATGGTATTTGTAACTTCTGCGGAAAGAAAATGTGTGTAAGCGATAGCACAAAGCCAGGAGGGAAGAAAGGGTAGTGTCCTGTTATCACAGTCTCGTTTATGTGATATGATAGTCTAGGGACAGCAAACCTTTCCAATAACACCTACACATTAATACATACATAGAAAATGGAACAGACAATTATAACAGCAAAGAGAAAAAAATGGAGCAATTAAAAAAATCCCAAGATGCATAAGATAGAGAAAGAAAGAGTACACAGAACAAGTAGGCCAGATAGAAGTAAAATAGGAAGATGGTAAAGTAAACCCAATCATATCAATAGTCTCATTAAATGAGAATCTTCTATTAGAAGCCTACTTTAGATATAAAAACACAAACACAAACCTTTTTAAACAAGGTTAAAAAAAGGAAAGAATGGAAAAAGATATACCATACTAACACTAATCAAAAGTAAGGTATAGTGCCTATAAGGATATTAAATAAAGTAGATATTGGAGCAAAGAATATTGCTGGGGACAAGGAGCATAATTTCATAATGATAAAGGTGTCATTTTATCAAGGGAATATAATATTCCTGAATGTTTGTATGTATAATAATGGACCTCAAAAATACATCAAACAAAAGCTAGCACTCCAAGGAAAAAATAGACAAGTTCTCACTTTTAACCAAGCATTTCAACCCTGGTTGATAGAACAAGTATAAACAAATCAGTGAAGATATAGAAGACTTGAACAGCTCTATCTAGTAATAATTTGATATTTATATAATATTACACTCAACAAGAACAGGGTACACATTCTCTTCAAATATACATATAACATTTATCTACATTGACAATATTCTTGGTTGTCAAACAAGTCTCAATCAATTTAAAAGATCTGCCAACAATGGAATTAAGTTAAAATTCAGTAACAGTGTTATCTGGAAAATTCTGAGCATTTGGAAATTAAATAACAAACTTCTAAATAACCTGGGGGTTAACACTAGACACAAAAAAGGAAATAAAGTATTTTGACTGAATGACAATGAATATAGAACATATGAAAATATATGGAATGGCTCGGTGCCTGTGGCTCAACAGGCTAAGGCACCAGCCATGTACACCTGAGCTGGTGGGTTCAAAATCCAGCCTGGGGCCGGCCAAACAACAATGATGGCTGCAACCAAAAAATGGCCGGGCATTGTGGCGGGTGCCTGTAGTCCTAGCTACTTGGGAGGCAGAGGCAAGAGACTCGCTCGAGCCCAGGAATTGGAGGTTGCTGTGAGCTGTGATGCCACAGCACTCTATCCAGGGTCACAGTTTGAGGCTCTGTCTCAAAAAAAAAAAAAAAAAATATATATATATATATATATGGAATGTTGCTAAAGCAATGTTTAGAGGGGAATTTATAACACTAGAATAATTGTGATAGCAAAGACGAAGGACCTTAAATGAGTGATCTTGGCTTCTATTAAAAGAAGAACTGGAAAAAAGAGTAAATTAATTCTGGAGTAATCAGAAAAAGGATTATTATTGCAATAAGAGCAAAATCAATAAAATAGAAAACAAAAAGAAAAATCAATGAAACCAAAACCAGAGTCTTAGAGCAAATCAAGAAAATTGATAATTCTCCAGTCTAATTGATCAGGGGTGGGGAAAGAAAACACAAAGCACAGTGGCAGGATTCATATCAACTCTTGCATGTTACTATTTAAAAATTTCTGTTGTGTTACTTTTCCATTGCTCTGTAACAAATTACCGCAAATGTATTGGCTTAAAATGACACATTTTTGTCTCATGGTTTCTGTGGGTCAGGAATCTGGGAATGGCTTAACTAGATCCTTGGCTTGGAATCTCACAAAGCTGTAATCAAGGTATTGGCTGGGCTGCATTTTTACCTGGAGGCTTGACTTGGTAACTTGCTATTCTCTTGGCTACAAGCTCTCACTCAAGGGGAGAGGATTAGACAAAGCATAAACACTAGGAAGCAGGGATCATGTGGGGTCAATTAACAATCTACCTGCAACATATGCTTGAAGGAGGTTGGCAGCAACAGAATCTTGAACAAAATTGATTGAATCCAACAATGCATGAAAGAGAATTATTTAATGTGACCTAGTGGGATTTACCTCAGATATAGAAGACAGGTTCAACATTTGAAAATCAATTACAGTAGTCTCCTCCCCACACCTACCTTTGGTGATTTCACTTTTCATGGCTTCAGTTATCCAAGGTCAACCCTAGTCACAAAATATGAGATGGAAAATTCCAGAAATAAATAATTCATAAACTTTAAATTGCATACTATTCTGAGTAGCATGAAAAAGTCTCATGCTGTCCTTCTCCATCCTACCTGGGACATGAATCATCCCTTTGCCTAGGATATCCATGCTGTATAAGGTACATGCCTATTAGCCACTAAGTAGCCATCTAAGTTATCAGATTAACCATTGTGCTATCACAATACTTATGTTCTGGGAACCCTTATTTTGCTTAATATTGACCCTAAAGCTCCAGAGCGGTGTTCTGGAAATTTGGATATGCCAAAGAGTAGCTAATGCTTCCTTTAAGTGAAAAGGGAAATGTTCTCAACTTGATAAGGAAGGAAAAAATTATTTACTGAGGTTGCTAAGATTTGTGGCAAGAACGGGACTTCTGTTCAGGAAATTGGGAAGAAGGAAAAAGAAATTTGTGCTAGTTTTATTGTTGTACCTCAAACTGCAAAAGTGACAGCCACAGTACATG
>CAUYRH010109867.1:0-16525 GCA_963574655.1 Perodicticus potto
AGAAAACAGTCTTTGTGTTTGCCTCAGGGCTGCCCAAATCTATTGCTTTTTCTGTGAAGGCAAAAGCCAATGTAACCCATTAGTGGCTTACTCGAATGAGACATGCATGAGACATACATGTGGGGATTTCTAACCCCACAGGGAGGTCTTGGGTACCTAGAGGGCACAGCCTGCATGGAGGTCATACACAGTCAGCAGAGTCCCCAGTGGGGATGGTCCTGCTTGCCCAGGTGGTGTGGCCCACTGGGGGTTTGCGTGTGGTTGGCAGAGTCCCTGGTGGGGGCGGTCCCACTTGCCTAGGTGGCATGGCCCACTGGGGGGTCTCGCTCGCTTGGCAGAGCCCCTGGTGGGGGCGGTCCTGCTTGCCCAGGTGGCATGGCCCACTGGGGGGTCTTGCTCACTTGGCAGAGCCCCTGGCGGGGCAGTCATGGTATCCCAGGCGGTGCGGCCTGCTGGGGTGTGGCGCACACTAGGCGTAGTCCCTGGCCATGTGAGCTGTTGGGCATGGGGGAAGCTCAGTGTAGCCCCCAGAGTCTTCTTTTGGGGCGAGGCGCTTGGTCTGGCCGAGAAGGTGGAGGGCGCAGCTCAAGAATCTCCTCTCACAGTCTCAGCAGGGGTCAGGCTTCTGGTTCGTCAGGTAAGGGTGGAAAGGCATACTGGAAGTTCAGAATGGCAGGGAAAACTTTAGTTCAATTTTTCTGCCTAGCAAGAGAATGTTCAGAGTCACAGCAGGGTCCCTCTGGGGAAGTATTCCCCACTTCCCACAGTGCTCTCCTGTGGGGTGAGATAAGAGGTCCATAGAACTGCTCGTCTGTAGAAAACCTGCAGGAGCAAACGAAGAGAAAGAAGAGAGGAAACAAAAAAACCAAAAGAGACCACAGCTTTCTTGGGGGAGGGGACGGATACTTTTCCTTTCAGATGAATTTTGTACCTGAAGCTTACTTTCTTATAGCTGCAGCTTGCCTCAGCAGAGGTGACCTGCAATTATCACTTCTCTCTCAACTGGGCTCCCAGTCTTCTGCTTAATTGGGCATTTTCTGGACTTTATCATTCCCTTTGGACAGGATCCTCTTTTGGAAGCTGCTCCCAGTCGGCCATATTGCCCTTCCCTCCCAGAGTCAGTTTATTAATTAATATAAGATAAATAATAATCTTAGTAGTTGCAACATTTTTATGAGAACTTCCTACTGTGGGTGGTGGTTACGTGGAACTTGGAAAAGTTCAGAGGCGAAGAGTTTGTCCAAGACTATCTAGGATTGTTTAATGGAGAGAGAAAAAGTTTCTAAATTCAAGTGTTGGCAATTATAGTTACTTCAACAGTAAAATCTGTGATAGCACCAAGCTCATTTTCCATAGTCTTCCTGGACTTAATCTCACAATTACTCTTTCAGATAACTTGTGAGGGAGGAAATGTCCTGCACAGTGGATGAGAGTGTTTCTGTCTCCAGAAATGCCTGTTCACCCTTCTCCCAGCTGACCCTTGCACCCCCTAGTTCTGGGTTAAAGCCAGCTCTAGTGGCCTTGGTTGGTGTTACTTACTTCCCCTAGAGGCCGGTCTTCGACAGCATCCCTATGTAGTACCTACTGAACTAGCTGGCTGACTCTTCTTTGCTCTCAATTGCAATGTTGGAGAAATTTAAGATCACACCACAGATATAAAGAAAAATGGTACTATGACAAAGAAGAGCATCTCTTTTAGAAATGGCACAAATAAAAACGACAGTAGTAACCTTGTTTGCAAATGTCCAGGTCAATTCAAAAGGGCTGTTGATGTGGGTAATTACAAGTCTCTGCCATCCATCACATGAACCTCTCTGAGAGGAGGCCTCTCATTTTACCTACAGAGCTTCATGTTTTCTCCCTCAAAAATGCATCTCCTCTCTCTGCCAAATGTAAGCCACACTCATTTATATTAGTGAGGATTTTTAGTGCCCAGGCTCCTTGCTGGTGTCTCTCAAGACTGCTCCTCCGATCAGCCAGGCTGTGACATATTTTCAAGCAAAGGAGCATCTCTGCAGAGACAGGCATTGACCTCTCTCTACGATATGTTCTTCACATCTGCATTTGTGCTGTCAGGGAATTGCACAGAATGACAACTGATGACACCAATGAAGGATGTTAAGATGGGAGTGAAGAATAAGTGAAAAGAATAGAATCATTAATTAATAGCTCCAGAAGGAGAAATGGGCTCTCTCAGCTCACATATGCTTTTGAACTCAAGTGGGGTTAATTTCTTTCTATGCCGGCCCTGCAGCAACTTTCATCTCAGAAGATGGCAATAAACAAGTCCTAATTAGCCAACCTGACCTAATCTCATAGTCAGCTACATCACCTAGTTTGTTTTTGGTTCTTTTGGAGTGTATTAAAACACACACACATCCTGAACATGGGAAAGTAGATATTCATCCTTTCACAGAAGGGGGTGGGGAGAACTGTATCTATTGCAAGGTAAAGCATCTCAACCAAACCTTGCTTAGGGAAGGCCTGTATGTGGCTGGCTGCCAAGAGGCAGCCTCTGAGATGGATGTTTTGTATAGGTTGCATGCTCTGGGAAATGGCACCTGAAAGGGAGGGAGGGAACAGAAAGGGAGATTGAACTGTAATGCAATTGCAAAAAATGCCTCTATCTATCTCTTGGGTACTCTGCAATGGGACAGCCCACTGAGTTGTCCTAAAATAAGACTAGGAGCTAGGACTTGTGTACACCTGGGGCCAGATATTGGGGAAGAGGCATGTTCTGGGTACCGTGGTATTCTTTGAGCCAAAGGCAGTTCTCAGACAGTTCTCAGATGGGCATTCTCAGCAGCCAGGCCCCTGATGTCCTTGGCCTGAAAGCAGGACGAGTGGGGCACCCCACAGCCTCTGCTGTAGGTGCAAGACTGGAATGAAAGTGGGCTTTGTCCAGAGCAGAGTTTAGGAAGGTCTGACAACATAACCAAGCACATAGAGAAATTTGTGGGGAACACAGGAACTACTCCTATGCTCCTGACAGTCAGGGCCCATGGGGCTGTATACACCTTCTAAATGCACACCCTCCCTACACATGGGGCTAAAAGGAACATACCGAGTGTTGCAAAGCAACTGGCCCATGACTGACAGTGCCTGAACTGGGATCCCACCCTTTGCCAATGTATCTTTCCTGTGTTGTGGCTTACTTTAAATCCATCTGAAGCCACCAGTAGAGAACAGCCACCTGCTCAGCGCCTGTGGCTCAGTGAATAGGACACTGGCCACATACACCAAGGCTGGCAGTTTTGACCCCAGCCCAGGCCTGCTAAACAACAATGACAACTGCAACCAAAAACAAATAGCTGGGCATTGTGGTGGGCACCTGCAGTCCCAGCTACTCAGGAGGCTGAGGCAAAAGAATCACTTAAACCCAAGAATTTGAGGTTGCTGTGAGCTGTGATGCCACAGCACTCTACCAAGGGTGACAAACTGAGACTGTGTCTCAAAAAAAAAGAGAAAACAGTTTTGTTTTGTTTTGTTTTTGAGGCAGATTCTCACTATGTCACCCTGGGTAGAGTGCTGTGGCGTCTCTTGGGCTTAGATGATTCTCTTGCCTCAGCCTCCTGTGTAGGTGGGACTACCGGTGCCTGTCCCAACGCCCAGTATTTTTTTGTTGCAGTTGTCATTGTTTAGAGGGCCTGGGCCAGGCTTGAACCTGCCAGCTACGGTGTATGTGGCTGGTGCCCTACTCATTGAGCCACAGGCGCCACCCAGTCTGAGTGGTTTTCTAGACACACATGCGACTAGAAAGTCCAAGTTAATTGAGAAACAAAGCAGTTGTTCATTCCAGTCTCCTTCCTGTCAGGAGCAGAATGAGTGGCTTTATGATGTTCCTGCTGGTTTTGTGTGACACCGATCCCTGCTGTTCCTGTGGGGAAAGACAAAATTGCCCTTGGTGGACTCCTGTGGTTTGGAGGTGGAAGCAGGAAACACAGGAGTGGGAAGAAGTAGTGCCGAAATTCTGGTGGAGTTTCTGGTTTAACGCACAATGACTTAGGAACCCACAGTGACTACGGAGTTAGAAACTTCACAAAGTCTTTGTATCACCTTCAATCTTATTCTTTGTTTACACAGCAAATCCTGTTGATGTGTCTGTCCCTACATTTCCTTCTCTCCTACCTCTGGTCACTTGGGGTTTCTTTCTAAGTGCCTAGAGCTTCCCACAGGGCTCTGTGCACCCACAGGCTCTGTGAATGGTTTGTGAACCTGATAAACATAGGTGGGTGAAGGCACCTTCGCCCAGAAGGTGGTCGCAGAGGCTTTCGAGGTTGACCTCAGAAGAGAAGACAGGATCTCATAAATCTTCCCCATTTATAGTCTGTCTGTAGCTAACCTGTATGTGCTGTCAGATTGAACTGATGTTTGCATAACTTTTCCTCCAACAAACAAAATAAGATAGTTGTTATAGTATGCAATTGACTTATATGCCATGGTAATGATTTATAACCAGCCTTCATACGTGTCCTCACTGGGTCGTGGCCACAGCTTGGGGCTGGAAAAAGGGTGGGTGGGAGGCGAATTTCACATGCGGGAGGGTCTAAAAGTACACAGGATGCCTTCCTGTCTTCAGCAACTTCTCGAGGGCAAGAGCAGCCAGGTTTTCTGGGAGGTTTAGGCATTAATCCTTCGTTTACACTGGGCTGTCTCTGGCTTTTCTCATGGCTGGGGATGGACAGAGAAGGTGCAAGCAGATGGTCCTGGCACCTGCTTCATTGGTAAACAAGTTCTCAGTCAACACGGCAAGGCTGGGGAAGGCTGAGCTTTCTCAATCGATTGAAGGTCTAGAGGAAATGAAGTGTGGTGAAACCACCCACCCTTTGTCTTTTCTACAATTTTTCATGAAGGAGAAAAAATACATATGCATGTGCGCTTCATCTATTAATACATAATATACACATCTGGACATACACACACATGAGTCCTTGGGAAAGGAGCCAGCTCCAAAGACTGGAGATCAGGCCCACAATTGGCAATATCTGCAACTCTGGAGTCTCACTCCTTCTTTTCTATTAACTTGTGGTACTGCCGTGAGCAGTCAATTAACCTTTCTCCTTCTGCTCCTTTACTTTCTAAGTGGAAAAGAACAGCACAGACCCAGCTTAGAGGGGTGCGGGAGAATAAGGTGTGTCTTCACAGGACTCATCACCATTAGAGTTCTGGGTAAAGGCTAGATGTTGTTATTTTTGCTAAAAGCTGGATGATTCTTTCTGCACGACCACCCTCCCAGGGCCTCTCTGGATTCTGCCAAGTGTGGGGGTGAGGTTGTGTCTGAAATGTGTAAAATGGAAATGTCCTGGGCCGCAGTACTCTAAGGCTGGGTAAATGTCCTCTGCAGATAGCCCTGGCTTGGTATGGCCTGGAGACACTTCAGCAGTGTGCATCTCCTGATGAAATGTTAAAGATCAGGAACGGCATTTGGGTGTGAAATTGAACTTTGAAGGTGATGGTGGGGCAGTCGACAGGGAAAGAACTAACATTTAGTGAGTGCCAAGTACTGTGGAAAATTCTTATCCAGTGTGAATGGCATTTTGATCTGTTAAAAAGTCAGTTGAAGTGAGGAATCACACACAGTGATATAATCATACCTTAAACATTTTACTTGAACTTAAAACATGGATCCGTACAGTTCTTTGCTGATCTATTGATTCAAAGCCAAGACCTTTCTTTGAGGATGGATTTCTGACTGGTGTTCCAAATCATTATTCTTGCATAAACCACATCTGTAATCCATCACGTAAGATTTCCAGTTTAGGATTCTTTAAGGTGTAGCAAGAATGGAAAGGTATGTGTGAGCAATAGGAAAGACTTTCTAGATTTTTACTGTGTTCTCCCTTTTGTACAAGAATGGTTTATACTAAATGTTAGCTCTTTCCCTGTCAACTACCCCACCATCATCGCAAGTTCGATTTCATACCCAAATGCCATTCCTGTTCTTTAACATTTCGTCAGGAGATGCACACTGCTGAAGCATCTCCAGGCTGAACCAAGCCAGTGCTATATGCAGAGGACATTTACCCAGCCTTAGACATTTCCATTTTACAGCTGTCTCCCATGCACATAAACTGATGATAATTTATTTTAATGACTTGCCTTTATGGAAACTTTCCGAAGCATTCAAGTTATTTTTCATAGGAACAACAATGCTGTTTCTTTTTGCACTCATATTTCATGAATTTAAGCAATATTTAATTAAATGCCATGATTGCATATTGATATCATAATTACAATTAGCAAAACAGGTTTGATAACAGATGCACCTGATTTTGGAATACACCTGTCTCAGCAGGTGAGGGCTGGGGTAGAGAAGGGTATGCCGTCCACGGGCCTGCCGCTGGCGTCAGTCAGGGAGACAGATGGCTACACTGGCAAGATAGGTAGAAACTGGGTAAGACAGCATCCCCTATTTGTTACTCTATTGCATTTCATCCTTATGCTAACCTTATGGGTCTGCTACTATCATTTCTATTTTTATTTTATATTTTACCCCAACTCATCAGTGAGTTGCTGATTTGGAATTTTAATCCATTTCTATCTTTGCCCATCTCCGGGCTCACTGAGGATTAACTTTATTTTAGAGTGAGCTCTACACCTGTTTTATTGAGCAAAATTTTAACAATCGCCCATAAGAAAAACCATATTGCTTTCTTTTTCTTAAATCAAACTAAATCCAGTCATGAGCATCTCTTCCCTGGGGAGGTGAGAAATTCCATCTCAGTGGTGTTTTAGGGCGCCCCAGCCTAGACTTTTTGAAAGAACATAGGGGTCTACATATTCACTTGAAAATCTGAGCAGAAGCTGGTCCTTCGAGTGCAGTGGTTGTTCCTTCTGCTGACCCAGCATTCCTCAGTCGACCTTCCCAAAATCACATCGCACCACAGAGAACTGGTCAGAAACGCAGATTCTCAGGCCTCGCCCCATCTATTAAATCTGAAGCTCTGGGCCCAGCAACCTTTGCTTTGTCAAGTCCTCCAGAGATTCTGACACATGTAGATACATTCTGATATTATGTATCATATAGTTTGAGAGTCACTGTTCTGTATGATTCCTACATTTGACCAATACTTATTTGAGCATCTGCTATATGCCAGAGGCTGGCAATAAAATGTTGAATGGAGAGAGGGCCCTTGCCGTCCTGGAGCTTACATTCCATGACCCGCCTGATTCTCTGTCATTGCCCAGGTCGTGCTGCCCAGGCCCAGCTGGTGCCCATTCCACAGACCCTGAAGCTTCTGCCCCATAGCCAAGCAGGGCACTGCACCTCCTACTCATGGGGACACCCAAGCAAACTGTGCCTTTTCCAGTCCTGGTAAGAAATACTAACTTCCATTCTTTTGCTTAGGTTGATCCCTTTATTTTTATTTATATTGTGATAAAATATGTATAACAAAATTTATTATTTTAATTATTCAGTGGCATTAATGTACAAATGTGTAAAATTATATAACCACCACCACTATCTATTTCTAAAAATTTTCTTTATAATAAATAAAAACTCCATATGCATTAAATAATAATCTCCATTCCCTTCTCCTCTCACTCCTGGATACTTCATGTCTCTAGGTACATCATATATTTGGAATTATTCAGTATTTGTTCCTTTGATACTTGGTTATTTCACTTAGTATAATGTTTTCAAAGCTCATCCATGCTGTAGTGTGTATGAGAATTTTATTCCTTTTTATGTCTGAATAATATTCCATTGTATGTATACCATAGTTTATCCTTTCATCTATCTGTTGATGGTCACTTGGGTTGTTACCACCTTTAGCTATTGTGAATAATGCTACTATAAATATTGATGTCCATTTTTTAATTGGGTTGTTTCTTTGTTGTTAAGTTCTTTACATATTCAGCAGATATAGAATCTGTAAATATTTTATCCCTTTGTTTACACTCTCTTGATATTATTCTTTGATGCACAGAAATTTTTAATTTTGATGAAGTACAATTTATCTATTTTTTCTTTTGTCATCATATCCACAAAATCATTGCCAAATAATGTCATGAGGCTTTCCCCTTATATTTTCTTCTAAGATTTTTATAGTTTTTGCTATTGAGTTTAGACTTTTGATTCATCTATTCATTTTGATTTATTTTTTTTTTATATAGTGTAAGACATGGGTCCAACTCTTTCCTTTTTTAAAAATTTCACTCTGCTGCCTGAGCTAGAGTGCAGTGGCATCGTCATAGCTCATTGCGACCTTGAACTCCTGAGCTCAAATTGTCCTCCTGCCTCAGCTTTCTGCATGGCTGAGACTACAGGCACATGCTACCATGCCCTGCTAAATTTTTTAATTTTTTGTAGAAATGTGATGGGGTCTCCCTATGTTGCTCAGGCTGATCGTTAACTCCTGGCCTCAAGTGATTCTCCCACCCTGACCTCAGAAAGTGCTAGGAGTAATGGTGTGAACCACTGTGCCTGACATCGGCTCATTCATTTGCATGTGGGTATCTAGTTTTTCTCAGCATCATTTGTTGAAAGACTGTCCTTTCTCTGTTGAATGGTCTTGAAATCCTCGTCAAAAATCAATTGCCCATAATGTGAAAAGTTTTTTCCCAGTCTCCCTGTTCTGTTCTATGTGTCTGTCCTTATGCCAGTATCACACTATTTTGATTAGTGCAGATTTGTAGCAAGTTTTAAAACCAGAAATTACAAGACCTGAAATTTTGTTCTTTTTCAAGATTGTTTTGGCTATTTAGGGGCACTTTGAAATTCTGTATGGGTTTTGGAATGGCTTTTTCTGTTTCTTCAAAGAATGCCATTGAAACTTTGACAAGGGATTGCATTGAATCTGTAGATCACTTCGCTTAGTATTTTCATATTTACAATATAAAGTTACCTAATCCATGAATATAGGATGTTGTCCTTGTTCGTCTGGGATGCTATAGGAAAATACCATAAACTGGGCAGCTTATAAACAACATAAATCTACTTTTACAGTTCTGGAATGAGGCTAACAAGATCAAGGCATAGATTTAGTGTCTGGTCAGGGCAGCTTCCTCATAGGTGCAATTTTGTTGCTATTTCCTGACATAGTGGAAGGGCGAATTGATTTAAGATCTTTCTTCTTTTTTACTGTAGGTATTTACAGAGTCAAGTTTTCTTGTTAGCACTGCTTTTGCTGCATTCTATATATTTTTACTATGTTGTATTTTCATTTCCATTTATCTCAAAGTGTTTTCTCAATTCCTTTGTGATTTCTTCTGTGGTTCATTGGTTGTCCAGGAGTGTGTTGTTTAATTCCACATACTTGTGAATTTTCCACTTTTACTTTTATTATTGATCTTTAGATTCATTGAATTATGGACAGAAATGATACTTTGTATAACTTCAATTCTTAAAAATGTATTGAGGTTTTTTTCTGGCCTAATGCATGGCCTGTCCTGAATCTAGTTTGTTTATAGTGTTCTTCAAGGGCTCTGCTTCCTTACTGACCTTCTGTCTGGGTGAAGTATCCTCCATTGTAGAACGGTGTCACTTTAAGTGTTTATAATTGTTATATCTTCTTGCTATATCAAACTTTTAGTCAGTTTATCATGTCTTTCTTGGTCTCTTGTGCTCTTTTTTGACTTAAAATTTATTTTGCCTGACAGTAATGTAGACACTCCAGCTGACTTTTTATTGCTTTTTGCATGGAATGTCTTTTTCTATCCTTTTTTTAAAATTTCAAATTAATATGAGAGTACAAATTTTGAGGTCACATGTTCTCACTTCCAAGGTAAAGTTCAAGTTGTAGCAGAGCCCTTCACCGGGGGGCATGCTGAGCACCTTCACTTTGTGCACATTAGGTGAGACCCCCACCAACTGCCCTCTCCTCTCTCCATCCTATAACTTTCAATCTTTTTTTATCCTTCACTCTAAAGTGAGTCTCTCATAGACCGCATGTAGATAGGTTCTTTTTTTTTTTTTTTGCTAATCTGCCAATCCCTGCCATTTAATCAAAGTTTGATTCATTTATATTTCATGTAATATACTTATATAGAAAAATTTACTCTTGCCATTTATCTGTTCTCTGTATTTCACGTTTTTTGTTTCTCATTTATTCCATTACTGACATTAAAAAATTTAATTGATTTTTATAATGTATAATTTTCATTCACTTTCCCCCATTTTATGTATAATTTTTAAGTTATTTTCTTTGTGGCTGTGTTAGTAATTATGATTAACATCTCAAATTTATAAAAACATAATTTGAATGATGCAAATTTAGTTTCAGTCATCTGCAAACACTTTGCTCCCACACACATCTGTTCCTCTCCCTTTATGCTACTGTCATGGGTCACACCTTTATCTTTACACATTGTATGCTCATAAACACAGATTTACATTTACTGTTCAAGTATTTGCCTAAAAAATCATATGGGCAAATGGAGAGGGTAACCATCATCCCAAAAGCACAATACCGATTTTTATTCTAACCTATGTAGGTACCATTGTCAGTATTCTTTCTTTATTTTTTTTTTTATGGCCTTGAATTACTGTCCAGTATCTTTTTTTTTTTTTTTTTTTTTTATTGAATAATATCTGTGTACAAAAATTCAGACATGGGGTATAGTGTACGGGCTTCAGATACAATCAGAGATATTTTCATCAACCTGATTGCGATAACATTCAAGAGACTTTCTCATTACTTTGTGAGAACAATTTTGATCGTACATATTTCATTTTAATACAGCAGCTGTGGGGCAGCTTGGTATAGTGTTAAAACACAGAGACTTAGAGCCAGATGCCTGTATTCGAGTCCTCGCTTTGGTAACCAGTAGCCTGGTGACCTTGACCACATTATTTACTCTTTCTTAATCACTTTCTCTTCATCATCTAAATGATCATAGTACAATACTTACCGGGAAGGTCGTCCTTAGGATTAAATAATTTAGCATTTATGCAATGCTTAAATGCTGGCACAGGGTTAAAGACGTGTTACTTTGATGATCATGATTGTTATGCAAACATTTAGATTTGAAACAGTCACTTTTCACTGGCTGGAAAATAAACAGAGTTTATTCCCTGGAAGGGAGATTGTAATCAACTAAAGAAAGGAAGGACCTTTATAAGCTGTTAATGATAAACTCCTGGGAATATTTTTCTGCCCTACCTGGTTGGGGGATCGCTGTTCAGGGAAATAACAAGAATGTCCCCTCCCTTTCCCTTTTCCCTGTATTCTTGTGCTATAATTGGGTTTTAGCCTTCATAAGGTTGCCTATTTTTAAAAGCAGTTCCTATTTTGCCATTGTGGGAAATTTAAAGAGGTCTTTGGAAAGACAGAGACCTCAGGAAGGGCCTGCTAGATTTTAAAACGATTGCTAAAGACAGCACACTATCTACAAATAATCTACAAAGTTTATAAATGAAAGTGGATTTTACTCCTCTAGCCACATGTAATCTGAACTTCAAATTATAAACTATATGATCGCTGTGCAGAAGTTTTAAAGTCTCTTTTTTTGAAAGAAAGGAAGGGAAAATAAGCATTTTGTCATGAAAACTGCCATATATACCCCTTCTCTTAATATAGCACACAGGCTTTAGTTTTAGTGACTATTTGGGGATTCTATACTGTACTCTGATTGTGTTTATTTATAATGTGGGTGTGGGGTAAATCACACCACAACATAGTATATGCTTACACGTGAACCTTTCCTTTCTGTCCAGGACTATTTCTACTTTTTTTCTTAACTCCAAGTTCAAAATGACCTCGTCAAATTGTGATAAATGGTTACCTGAATGGCAAAGAATTTGCTAACCAGAAGCAACTTTAAGTCTTCTCTAAGTCATCCTTTATCTAACAGATTGAATCTACTCTTTGTACTTCTATAACCTTGAAAAAAAGGGGAAGGCTCAGCAATACAGTTGGATTATTCCCAAGAAGGCTCCAACACATTTTAAAAAACATTTTTAAATGAAATATTATACTTTAGTTTAAAAATGAAACAGTATAGTCCAGTGAAGAACTCATCTAAAAATAGTCTTTGGTGAACAAGCTTTCTGCCCATAACACTAAGGCTGTGTTTGTGTGCCTGTGTGCACATGCCCATAGGTGCCTCTGAGTTGTACCGCATGATTAGAAAATAGTAACGTTAGCTAAAAAAAAAAAAAAGTTAAAAAGAGAGGCCTTTGGTGAAGTCCTTTTATATATAGAATAAAAGCACCTAACATGTTTTATAAAACCTACATATAAGATTTCTTTTAATTACTGATTATCTTGTGTTATGTTGATACTAATGCTTGATTTCTAGATATTTTCTTTCTATTTTGTTTCTGTCTCCCTAGGCTTTTACTTTATAGTGGGATGGTCCTTTTAATTTAGGGGAATTGGCTGGGTGGGGTGGGGGGAGGAATCCGGGTAAGTACATGTTATAGTAGTGGTATAAGGTGAGTGAGTGAAGAGGTATTTTTGGTATAATTTTAGCTATAATGGGATAACTTGCTATTTTTGTTTCATAATCATCAAATTATGAAAAGACATCTTTTATATGATTTTGTTAGTATTTTTCTTTCAAATAATATGTATAAAATAGCCAAGAGAAGAAAAAAACAAAAACCCATGGAGTGTTCATGGACAGGTCACTGTAGGTTTACTGATTGTGTAAAGTGAAACTCTCCTTATATGCCTTACCAAAACAATAGACTGTGATGATCCATGATGCACCTTTCCAGTTTAGTTAGTCACGTACTCGTAAAGCTGCATTCTTCCTGAAAGCACAATGCCACTTACTAGTAACATAATTGGCTCAAAGACCATCATCAAAAGCAACTATGAAAGTATCTCCAAGATTTAATCGATTATTTTCCCCAACCTGGAAAGCAAACAAATAAAAACTACTTATTTATTCCATAATTATCAGGCAATAACTATTAAACTCCATAAGGTCAAAACTGGGGATATTCTGAAATTCTAAGATATCTAGATTTCCAAATGAAGTAAAGGAAACTCTGAGGTGGTTTCAATATGTGATATCAGTTCCTCTTTCCTTTTGACTAGAAAAAAATTTTAGTAATACAAGGGAAAGCGGTTTAATTAAAGATGTGAATGAAAAACAAAAATATGCTATGTTATCTATTACATTCCTTATTAGAAATACTGATGGATATTTCATCTTTCTTCTGGACATTGGCACATTGACAGTTTTAAGTAATCTTTGATCTTCTGGTACATACAAAGTCATACAATTTGAACATAGATAAGTTGCATAAAATTCTCCTTTGCTTGGTTCTTGCAGGAAATGCGTTTGTGAGAAACCTGATAGATTACATATAGTTTTAAGAGTTGCTCAAATGCATACTGATAATTCTGATATTCGAAACTTGTTATAGCCATATTGACCCCCCCAAAGCAAAGTGTTCAATAGCAAATAGTTAATGGCAGTAATGCCTCAAATCTCTTCAATCAGAAATACACAAACCCTTTCCCCAGTGGCATTTTCTGTACAGCTTCAGAGAATTTGTCCTTGCCCTCAATTTTCTTATTGAAATGAAGAAGTCCAACTTATTGTCAACTATACCTTAAAGTCTGTATGTATTCATTACTAAAATCTTCCCTTTAATAATACAGGGGGGAAATGTACCAAAATACAGTTGATAAAAAAAAAAAAACTACAAAAAATCAAGAGCCTATTTTGCTCGCATACTGAAAGAAAATATCTTGACAGGATGACTGTCAAAAAGCCACATGGTCTCATTGTGCCCCATGCCAGAGCAAACTATGGCCCTAAACCATTGCCTGGCCCTTGTCTATAGGCTGCTGGCACTGAAGTGGGTTGCACAGAGGAAAAAAAAAAAGCCACATGGAAAACCAGTCTAGGAAAGATGAAAGAAGTGTCAGTGATATCCCAGTAAGGACTTCCAGTGAGGGCCAGCTCCACATATTATGATAAAATAAAGAGAAAGAAGAGAAAATAAACAAGGGTGGGCCTGGGGAGTAGGACAAAAGCAATTACTTACAAGTAATCTCCAAGAAAATAAACAGGGAGATGTTCTACAGGAGAAACAAGAAAGGGAAATAGAAACCATTATAATTTGTTACACCTTCTAATTGTAATTTTTTTTAAAAAAGGTTAAATTATGATGCAGAGGAGGCACAGCAGGAGAATTGGAAGCTGAGCAGGAAGCCGGGATAAGTTACACCTGTGGAAAATGCATTTAGGGAGGACGAGGATGAGGTGCCTGGGTATGTCCTCAAGAATTCCTCTTTCAAATGGTTAGGGGCAGAGTGATGGTTACTGTGTGCAGAGATGATAAGACAAAGAATTAGAACTATATTAGGGCCCAAACCAAAGGAAAACAGACATGCACACGTACAAAAGTAGATAAATGTTAGGTCTACACCTGCCACATTACATGAAAGTTTTTAGGTTGATTTCTTCTTTTCACTTCAAAGGATGCTTATAAGGCAGTTCAGTAAAAGGCTACATGGTTGGTCAAATTTAAATAATGTAATTGCATGGTTTTTCTAAAGAATTGCTATCAAAATTGCTTCCGGCATTCAAACCTGATTCCTTTGGGTCTTGTGACTTGCTGCTTGGTCACTAGGGTCTAATCCATCCTGGCACGGAAAACCAGTCCCAACACAATGTGCCATCGAGGTGCTCCGGTGAGGTGTTCCCTCCGTTCTTCTGGGGGGTAGCCCCACATTTCAGCAGGTAAAGGCCTGTCTCTGGGTCCTTCCCTTTCTGCAAAGATGGATCTGCTGCTGTCCTGTCTGAGGTGGGTGTACAGGCTGGGGAACCTCTTGATTGCCAGGAATTCTATGACAAGCAGGGGGTAGAGGAGGGGCTGACAGCTTTCAATACCGACTTTCATTTACTCCCTTCTTGTTCTGTGGTCAACCTGGGCTCTGTGGAGCCTCTCCAGAATTCCCAGGCCACCCTTCCCTCAGTGTCCCCATCTCATGGGTGTCTATAATGGGCTCCCTCCAGAGGTATCAGGGATTACGTCTTTCTTGTTTTGGCCCCTGGAAGCTCACCACCTCTCCCATCCATGATTACCAGCTCACTCTCATCATGGAGAACGGAAGGCTTTTGTGCCCACTACCCTTTTGGTGGGTCTCTCTCAGGAGTGTCGTAAGCAGACATCTTAGCCAAAAGTTCCACAAAGTGACTAGCACTTTCGGGTTCTATAATGAGTATACTGTTTTGGTCACTGATGCTATTATTTCTGTGTTTTCATTTGTCAAACAGATTTGAAGTTCCCAGGCCTGGATTATTTATTTGCCTTTATAGCCATAGTTCTAGAAATGGGGCAACTAAACAAGAAACCATCTGGCTGATTTCCAAGTCCAAAAAAGAAAAGTTTTGTGCACCAACATGTGTTTAATCACCACATCTCTGTTCACGGTTGAGCCTGGGTCTTCCTTCATTTTTATCTTGTTTCCCAAATCCCCATCCTTTTGTTGTGGGTGCTTCTCAGGTAATGTGCCTCTGTCCTCTCCTCTCTCAGCCACTCTGGGGGCCTCAGAAAAGCTCTGTGTGCTGACTCCCCCCTATTTATATTCCTCAGAGCACATGTGCACCTGATACCTGTGTGCTTTCCCCATTCCCTTTCCGGTGGTCACTCTTCCTGTGTACTCTTTTGTCAGTGAACATCCTCACCTTTTACCCAAATTGGAGACCTGGGCTCCATCCTCCACCTCTCCCTATTCCTTGCCTCCGCTCTACCCCCCTTCCCAATCCAATCCACCCAAGTCCACCCAGCCGCCTACTTCCCTAGGTACCCACCACCACTTTCCTGGTTTAGGCCACTGTCACCTTGCACCTGCATTATTTCAACAGCCTCCAACTGAACTCTTCCCCACACTATTACACTCCCTGGTATTTCGTAAAGACTTTCATGATCTTGGTTTACTTCTCCAGCCTCATGTTTTGACAATTCCTACCTCACTGGAACGATCAGTTATGTTTATTTCCTTCAACACACATGGCTTTCAATTGCAGATACTCTTTCCTCTGGCTGAAAGATCAGCCCTCCCATCCCATGTCCTCACCCATCATCTCTCAGCCATTCTTCTTTCAGATCTCAGCATAGAAATGACTCCTGAAGTCTCTCCTGACCACTCCCCCCACCAACGCTGGGTTCAGTACTTCTTACAGACACCCTAACACTCCATGCTTCCCCACCAGAGGTTTTAACACATGCAGCGAAACCATCTTTTTCCTTGTCTGTATCCCCCACTCACCTGTACGCTTGGGGTGGGCAAAGCCCAGGCCTGCCTGTTCACCACTTCAGGTTCAGCCCAGGGCACAACCCACATACATTTGTTAAGAGAATACATGAAATAATAACTAATATTTCATTGCTTTCATTTTAATCCTTTGTTTCCTGATACCTCTTTATTTCTATTTTTTTTTTTTTTTTTTTTTGAGACAGAAACTCAAGCTGTCGCCCTGGATAGAGTGCTGTGGCATCACAGCTCACAGCAACCTCCAACTCCTGGGCTCAAGCGAGTCTCTTGCCTCCGCCTCCCGAGGAGCTGGGACTACAGGCGCCCTCCACAACGCCCGGCCATTTTTTGGTTGCAGCTGT
>CAUYRH010109872.1:0-16026 GCA_963574655.1 Perodicticus potto
GTCGTTTAGCAGGCCCAGGCTCGAACCCGCCAGCCTCAGTGTATGTGGCTGGCACCCCACTCCCTGAGCTACAGAAGTCAAGGCTAGACACTAGTTTCTAAAAAAGTTTTATGCAACTAGATTTTGACCATTAAATGCAAATGAGTAATTATATGTTATTCGTTAACATGTTAATTTTTTTTTGCGTCTTTGTATCTCTTAGATCATTGCAGCCATTATTGATAATGCCAGCGTGACTTCCCCAATTGACAATGCCAGACTTGCAACAGATGATTTCAAAACGAAGGGAGTTTGCCTCAAGTAGCATTCACTACCTTGGTGCAAAATAAGATTTTTTTTTTACTTTTCACATAAAATGTATAGAAAGGAATTAAACCAGGCAATTAGATCCAGTATCAGACAAATGTAATATAATATATCTACAGTAGGGAAAAAAAGTCAACCAGTTTTAATGTATGTTTTCTCATAAGAGATTCCAAAACTAGCATTCTTTTTAAGGATTCTATGGTCTTTGTTTAAATAATTCAAAAGAAGTTCAGCCTGTGCTCGATGGCAGTGGGCAAATCCTTTTTAAAAGAAAGCTTCTTTGAAGTAATTAATCTAATTCGTACATCATATTCCAAACACCTCTTAAGGGACCAAAACGAGCTCTGCCTACACCAGTTACTTGCAGCTGATAGAAATGGCCTGCAAAGAGTTCGCAATGAGGGAAATGTGACGACGTCCAGCCTTAAAATCCAGTCTGAAAGCCTAGTTGAAGGGCTGTCTTACTTCAAGAAGGACCATGAGGAGGTAGGCTGTTCAACAAGGTTCATCATTCACTACCAAAGTCCCCAACCTCAAAGGACTTTTGCCACAGAGACGTCTGTGTTTCCTCTCTGCCAGGAAATGAGCGCTTTGCAGACACAGTCCAGCGGGGACGTGACCGTGGAAGTGAAGGCGGCAGCAGTACGAGGAGCCGGTTGAGCAAAACGGCAGGGAGGCCGAGGATCCATTCAACAAGCAGGTGGCTCAAGGCTGGCAAAGTGCAGAGAACCCAAATCGCCAGGCCGGGTGGATTGGAGCCTGTTAGATTTCACCGTACCTTGTTGATTTCGTTCTTGCAGAGCGCTTCCCTGCAGACACAGATCGCCACCGACGCTGGATCAGCGAGCTCAGCCAAGAGCGAGATCACAGAGCTGAAACGAGTCCTCCAGTCCCTCCGGGTTGAACTGCAGTCTGTCTTGGCCATGGTAGGCGGGAAAGGGATGCATTTGATTTACTTCCAAAGCTGTAATTCAGCGCCCGTAGCTCAGTGGTTAGGGTGCCAGCATATACACCGCGGCTGGCAGGTTTGAACCCAACCCAGGGCCTGCTGAACAACAATGACAACTGCAATAAAAAAATAGCCAGGCATTGTGGTGGGCACCTGTAGTCCCAGCTACTTGGGAGGCTGAGGCAGGAATCACTCAAGCCCAAGAGATTGAGGTTGCTGTGAGCTGTGACGTGACCGCACTCTACCGAGAGAGACATAGTGAGACTCTATCTCAAAAAATAAATAAATAAATAAATAAAACATTGCTTTGCATACACTGTTTTGAAGCATGTTGGTTTCTATAAGATGAGAATAATAGAACGTATCTCATGAGGTGGTTATGGGAATTAAATGAGTCCATATGTACAAAACACTTTTTCTTTCAAAAGATGCATCATTATCTGATTTTTTTGTCATTGTTTTTATTTCAAACTGTTAAGGGGGATACAAATGTTCTTGCTACACGTCATGAGTCGGGGTTATAAATGTGCCTATAACCCAAATAGTGTTCATTGTACCCGTGAGGTGGGTTTTTGACCCTCTCCTCATCCCCCCTTCTCCCTGTTTGATTTCCAATGACTTTAACCTCTCTCTGTGCACTTGTGTGCCCATTAGTTAATTCCAGTTTCTCGGAGATCATATGTGGAGTTTGTTTTTCCATTCTTGAGATACTTTTGCTTCAGATAATGGTCTCCAATTCCTTCAAAATTGCTGCAAAATCATTAATTCATCTTTTCTTATGGCTGACTAGTACTCCATGGTATTTATAGTCATATACCACATTTTGTCAATCTACTCATGAACTGATAGGCTAAATAAAACACTTTGAACAGAGCTCACAGTAGTACTCTGATTAATACTGATTATCATGACTGTTATTGCTTATTCATTGTCAAAGGTAATTATCATTATTAAGTGGTTCATTTGAAGACACCCTCATCACAGGAATGTACATTTCAGTATTCATATTCTGAATACTGAGCAGTTTCATTCTCACAATGTTTGTGCTTCAATTTGCATGTGTGTTTGTAGCAATGCTCTCTGGAAGGGACCCTGGCAGACACAGAGGCCAGCTACGTGGCTCAGCTGTCAGAGATCCAGATGAAGATCAGCAGTCTGGAGGAGCAGATCTGCCAGGTCTGGGGTGAGACCCACTGCCAGAACTGGGAGTATGAGCAGCTTCTGGACATCAAGATGCACCTGGGGGCTCAGCAGGTTCGAATCCAGCCCGGCCCGCCAAACAACAATGACGGCTGCAACCAAAAAATGGCTGGGCGTTGTGGCAGGCGCCTGTAGTCCCAGCTACTTGGGAGGCAGATGCAAGAGACTCGCATGAGCCCAGAAATTGGAGGTTGCTGTGAGCTTGATACCATGGCACTCTATCCAGGGTGACAGCTTGAGGCTCTGTCTCAAAAAAAAAAAGACGTGCCTGGAGAAGGAGATCAAAACCTACCTCCACCTGCTGGATGGAGAAGGAGGGTGAGCCACCAATGGCTTGATTTTGAACATTTTCTAGAAAATGAAGAAATTGTTGAATCAGCAACTGAAATTTAAAGTTTCAGCAGGTTTCAAATAAAGTTTCCTTGAAAGAAATATGGCCCATTTAGAAAGAAAATACCTCTGCTTCTTTACAATTCTTTGGCCAAAGAGAAGTAAGTGAGGATAATGATCTCTTTCACTTTCTGTCGCTCATTAGTTCTAGGGACAAAGGAACTGAATCTAAAGGATCATTCTCTGTGGACTCCAGAGGACGAATCGGCACAACTCAACCAAGGGGTAGAGTTGCTTTGCTAAAATAACATTTTTTGCTTACTTAATGAGTATCCATCCTTAATAAAGTATACATTTCTTAACCCCCCAAATGCAGGCCACAGCAATTCACTTTAGAGCATGACTTCTGGGAAGGCCAAGGAGGGAGGATCACTGGAGTTCAGGAGTTCGAGACCACCTGTTTAGACCCTGTCTCTCTCAAAATAGAAAAAAGTATTTTTTCACCAAGCCAGGCATGGTGATAGTTGGCTGTAGTCTCAGCTACTTGGGAGGCTGAGGTGGAAGATCTCTTGAACTCAGGAGTTTGAGATTGCTATGAGCTAGGCTGACACTAGAGCACTGTAGCCTGGGGCAACAAAATAAGACACTATCTCAAAAACAAAAGCATGACATGTGAACCAAACTTTATATTTCCAGTTCTAATATTCTATTTCCTTTTTCAGATTCAAATAAAAGCAGAGGAACTAGGACAGTGACAATAACTGCCAACAGATTTCAAATCAAGTCAACAATATCTCTCATATAAAATTTAAATAATGCTAAGATGCAGGCACTTATGTTCTATTCCCAAAAAGTAAATGATGAGCCCTAACAAATGCGTAAAACAATCCAATAATCCTGAGGAGCCAGAGCGTCAACTGTCCCTCTGATAATTTCTGATATTCTTTTATCTTTATTGGTTTGGTTTTGTCTTTGAAATGCAAAATGTCTTTTCTTCCTTAATGATTCTGTGTCAATAGTTTTCAACTGTTGCAAATCAACTCCATCAATCTTTGTAATTTTTTTCCACACTGACTTATTTTAGAACAGCTGTTTGAGATAGAATCCCCATCAATCATTTCACCCATTTAAAGTGCACAATTCAGTGGTTTGCAGTATATTCACTGAGTTATACAATCATCACCACAATCAATTTTAGAGCATTTGCACTACCTCAAAAAGAAATCCCATATCCACCAGCAGTCACTTCCCATTTTCCTGGCCTCACCCCTGACAAACTCCCAGCCCCAGCCTAGGCAACCAGTGGTCTACATTCTTTCCTATGTATTTGCCTACTCTAGACTTTTCCTGTAAATGGAATCATATGATATGTGGTCTTCTGTGTCTGGCTTCTTTCACTCAGCATGACGTTTTCAACATTGCTCCACATTGCCGCAAGCATCGGACTTCATTCCTTTTTATGCCTGAATAATATTCTAGCATATGGATGTACCATCTTTTCTTTATCCATTCACTGGATGATGAATATTTAGGTTATTTACATTTTTTTGCTATTACAAATAATGCTGCTATGAACATTCATGTACAAGTTTTTGTGTAGACATATGTTTTTATTTCTGCAGGGTACACACCAAAATTGGAGTAGAACTATTGGGTCACATGTTAACCCTGTGTTTAACTTTTGAGGCACTGTCAGACTATTTTCCATAGCAGCTGCACCATTTTGCATTTCTATGAGCAGCGTTTGAGTCTTCACGTCTTCAACAACTCTTGTTCTTCGTTTTCTCATTTTAGCAATCTTAGTGACTATTAAAGTGCTCTCTCATTGTAGTTTCACCCTGACATTTGACTCTCTTATTTTATATAACCCAAAACTATCCCCCACAAAAAAAATTATGAAATATTTGATATGGCTTCAGTTTTTCAATTTTCTTATGTTGTCAAAAATACATACATGTTAGTTAAGATGGCACCTGCTTGTTAGAAACCTACATTCTAGGCTCGGCGCCTGTGGCTCAACGGGCTAAGGTGCCAGCCACGTACACCTGAGCTGGCGGGTTCGAATCCAGCCCGGGCCTGCCAACAACAATGACCGCTGCAACCCAAAAATGGCCGGGCGTTGTGGCGGGCACCTGTAGTCCCAGCTACTTGGGAGGCGGAGGCAAGAGACTCACTCGAGCCCAGGAGTTGGAGGTTGCTGTGAGCTGTGATGTCACAGCACTCTATCCAGGGTGACAGCTTGAGGCTCTGTCTCATAAAAAAAAAAGAAAAAGAAAGAAACCTACATTCTACCTGTAAAGACAACACTAATACAAATGAAAATAAAGACACTAAGTGTTTTTAAAAGGGGAAATTATAAGAAATGGCTTGAGTTTCCAGATATCAAAATGTCAGTGTAGTGTCTACTCCCCAGGCCTGATGCACCCAGCCCAGATGCTGGGAGTAGGAACTGCACACAGCCTGAAACTGTTCCCTCACTGGGCACTGCCCCCAGCAGCAGGAAGCTGACTTGCCGAAGATGATGCCTCCTCCAGGAAAAGGCCCATGAGCCAGCAACTGATTGAGGAAGGACACCAAGGCCCAGCCCCCACTATCTCAACCTGGGACAACTCCAGAGCTCCCCAAAGGATCTGCAGAAGCCTCCATTCAAACAGCATTGCAGTTGACCTCTGCCTACTCCCATTCCTGCCATCCCCACCAGGTTATTCCCAAGAGAACTCCCTGCTAAACCGCTGTGCACATCTCTCCATGTCAGAGTCTGTCTCCAGGAAATAAGATTTCAGAAAATACAGTAGAACTCCCATAGTTGACCACCTCCCTACATTGACCACTCCTTAAGTTGACCTAATTTTCACAGACCAGACAACACGCCACATGGATGCATCAGTACCGTAGGCCTAGTTCCTTATGTTGACCACCTCCATATGTTGATCAGTTTGTTACAGTCCCTTGGGTGGGTTGTGAGTTGTTACAGAGTTCTTCTGTAATATTAAGTTACAACAAGTAGAAGAATGTACCACCAACAAAGGAATCAACACCCCAGAAAATGACCTAACTATACATAAGAATGGCATTTTCAAACCAGTTGTGGAAAAACAGGTAATTCAACAAAGGCTACTGGAATAATTAGTTAACCAAGGGGTGAGATGGAATAGGGACCGGGGTGAGTAGGATGTTAAACAGATTATCTCACATCACTCACACCAAAATAAATTTCACATCAATTATAGAAAGAAAAGAAAGTAAACTTTTAAAGACTCCAACTTTTTTCTTATTGTTTGGGATTCATTGAGGGTACAAATAATTAGGTTACACTAATTGCATTTGTTAAAGTCCCTCTTACACTTGTGTCCCGCCCCCAAGAGGGGTGCCATACATGGTGACCCCCCTTCCTCCTCCCTTCTCCCTCCTACCGCATTCCCCTACCCCACCCCTTGTATTAGCCCCAAATTTTAAAAGAATAATAATATTCATATGTTTGTGGAATGGTGAAAGAAGTCTTTTTTATCAAAAAAAAAAAAACCTTTAAGGGAAAGATAGATTTATATCGAGAAAATAATATGCAACAAGAAGCAAAATTGAAAGAAAAAATTTTAAACTTTAAAGAAATACTATAAAAATCCGACCCAACACCAAGGGGAATCTGCAGCCAGCCAGACCGCAGACGCCAAACCTGAACCGCACAGCGGAGCTTTTTGTCCTGTGTGCAGTTTGGCGCCACCTTCTGTCAGCTGTTGTATCTGTCTAAAATCAGAAGAGGATTCTTGGCCAGGGATGAGCAAACTGTTTAGATGGGCGGACTCATTCTCAGACTCCTTATTCCACTTCCTCTTCCCTAATAACCCCCACCCACCTATCCACCCGCCATATCTCCCTTCCCACCCCAGAAGTTAAGAACTCTAGTCCACCTTCGTGGGGGCTGGATGCAGAATGGAAGCCAACAGCCAATCGCTCTTTGTCTCAATCTTCAGCAATGCCACATGATACCAGGAGTTTTCACTGTACCCATCAGGTACGGCCATCCAAGGGCTGATGTTCCTTACAAAAAATCATGAACAGGTCTACCAGTGAGAGAGGACCATGTCAGTAAGAAATGAATACATGATGCACATAGCCATTCATAAAATATGAATGGCAATAAACACAAAAAAGTTCCTGATGCCCAGCATCTTTAGTAAAGCAAAGAAAGAGAAACTAAAACAGTGAGCTGCCATTTCAGCATCAAAACAAATCCTAAGTGGGCTCAGCGCCTGTGGCTCAACGGGCTAAGGCGCCAGCCACGTACACCTGAGCTGACGGGTTCGAATCCAGCCCGGGCCGCCAGACAACAATGACGGCTGCAACCAACAAATGGCCGGGTGTTGTGGCAGGCATCTGTAGTCCCAGCTACTTGGGAGGCGGAGGCAGGAGACTCGCTTGAGCCCAGGAATTGGAGGTTGCTGTGAGCTGTGATGCCACGGCACTCTATCCAGGGTGACAGCTTGAGGCTCTGTCTCAAAAAAAAACAGATCCAATGTGTTTAGTAACAAATATCCATTTTAGCAAGTGTGTAGGGAAAAGGCATTAATCCCTTGCTGCATGAAGTATAAATTTACAAATCCTTCAACAGCACAATTCAGTAACAGATATCAAACGCCTTTAAGAAAAGAGAATGTCCTTAGAGCCAGCAGTTCCATTTCTAGGAATTTATCCTTACATAATCACTTATTAATGTATGTCTATTCCTCTCAGCTGTTTATTATTATAGTGAAACAGCTATCATAAAATATCCAACGATGAAGAATCGATACGCTAGGTTATGAAACACCCATCAAAGTACATCAAAGCACGGCAACACAGCCATCAAGGATGTTCATGTATTGACCTAAAAAGATGTCAATCTTCTATTAGGAAATGAAAAGCAGAGTTTCAAGACAATATATACAGGAAGATTTTTAAGAAAAATTATTGTATACATATTACATACCTTTAAAAGTCGAACATAGATATATATAATATCAAAAAGTTAACAGTGCCTGTTTAAGGGTAGTAAAAATATGGGAGATCTTTATTTTCCACTACATTTTACATGCATATTCTAATTTTTTTGAAATAAACTTGTACTACTTATAACATTTTTAAAATCTTTAAAGAAAAAGTATTTGTGCTTAAGTGTTTTTAGGATGAATACTCTCCTTTTTTATTTTCAGTGAAAAATAAAAGAATGACCAAGTGCTAAGTAATACAGTGGAAACTATAAAAACAATAAGAAAGAAAAATTGTGTGAAGAGGAAGAGAAGCTGGTAAATTAAGGGTTGGAGTAGGGAAAAGAAAAGTGTTCTGGAAGAGGTAGGTAAGTGTTTTTGAAAGGAGGCAAAGTGTGATAATGCAAAAAGCAGAATAGATCATGGTTTTAGGCCTTGCTCCAGGACTAATCACTCCAAAAGCACTTCTAGAAATGCCCAGTTATCTACAATGAATAGGTCACAGGTTAGTACTATCAGTTAGTTAATTATTCTAAACTCCTTTTTAGAAGTTAGTTAGTTAATTATTCTAAACTCCTTTTTAGAAATCCGTATTTGTGTCTACTCCACACCCATAAGGGCAGTAGTAGGCCCTGGACTTGCTGTTGAATGCCACTTGGGGAAGGTTTACCCAGCACCCTTCGACCAAGGTTCCCTGGGCACCTGGTTTCTCCGTGTCCCTCTGGGTCAGGGGCACCAAAGAAGAACAACTGCTAGCTGGGGCCTGCTCCTCACTCCATCTAGTCAGCCCCCACATCAGAGCCGAGTTCTGTGCCTCTGCTCCCTTTTCAGAAGGATCTGGGTTCATAGCGGGTATTGTCCTTGGCTCCATCCTCCTAGGTCCCTGCATCGGCCGCCTCTCATCAGCCCTGCCCATCCTAGGGCACAGCTCTGCCATAGTTTCTCAACAGCCCTGTCCTCCCAAGGTAAGGCTTGTGGCGTACCTGTCTACCTGAGCCTGCCTTTGTCACTGTTCCTTGATGTATCTTGACAGGACTGCTCTGTTGACCGCAGAGATCACCCATGGGATAATAATACTTTGGCTAAGTACTAGAAAGGTCTTCAAGAGTGTAACCATTGACACACACATCATATTCTCTTAGGAGTTTTTAATCCTTTCTGTAGCCACAGTTAATGTCTCCCTTTCCATTTCCAACCTGTGTATTTGAGACCTCTCTTTCTTTCTTCCTTAATCAGGCTCAAGAAGAGGTTGTCTATTTTACGGGTCTCTTTAGAAGAACCAGCTTTTGAATGCATTTACATCTTTTTTTTATTTTCTATTTCAATAATTTTGGCCTGTACCTTTATTAATTTATTTTTATGTATTTTATTTTATCTAGTTTTTCTTTCGAAACATTTTTACTCTAAGTTTCTTCGTCTTTACTCTTTCTTCTTTAGTAATGCAACTGGCAGGGGCTGTACACTTTCTTCGGTATGTGTTGTGAGCCAGCTCCCCAAAAGTCCAGGTCTGAAGTGTGCTTTGTATCATTTGTGTCTGCGTGATTTATAATATCATTTTTCACTTCCTTTTTGGTAAGAAGAATGTAAGAGGGTTTTTTGGTTTGTTTGGGGGGACAACCGGGTGAGCTAGGATTCAATTTGATTCTAACACTACCGGGAGTTTGATCAGACTCCACAAGTTTCAGGGTCAGGCCCCTCCATCCCCGCTGCAGACACCGCCACAGGTGTCAGATCCCCGGGTTACCCACACTGCTGTCTGATGTGGCTGCCAAGGTGGGGGTTCCCACAACCCTCACCCCCTTTAGATTTGATCGTTTCTTAGAATGACTCACAGAACCCAGGAAAACATTTAACTCACTATAACCAGTCACTCAGGAACAGTTAAGTGGAAGAGACAGGCAAGATCTGGGGGCAGGAACGGAGCCTGCAAGGCCTCTCTAGAGCGCCCCATACTCCCATCACCTCCACCTGTTCATGGAAGCTCTCTGACCCCCACCATTTAGGGGTTATGGAGGTTTCATTACATAGGCATGATTGTGACCACTGGCGATTAACTCAATATCTAGCCCCTCTCCCCTTCCCAGAGGTTGGGGGATAGGGCAGTAAGTTCCAAGCTTCTGATCAAGGTTTGGTCTTTTCGGAGATCAGTCTCCATCCTGAAACTATCTAGGGGCCCCCAGTTGCCAGTCATCTCATGAGCATCCAAAAGACACTCTTGTCGCTAATGTCATTTCCCAATATATGTATTAATGCTATAGTTATTTAGGAGAATGAAGAGACTGTATCAATTTACAAATTAAGCGTTTTCTGGTTGTCTTTTATTATTTCGTTCTAAAAAAACTAAAAAATTATTTAGTTCAGAAGAAGAATGTTAACGTCAAAGAATTTCTAGGCAAGTGTCCTCTTCCTCAGTTGGTTATCTTTTTTTTTTTTTTTTTATGTTTTAAGAACATAATTTGTTAATTCTTTTTTTTTTTTATTGAATCATATCTGTGTACAATAATTCAGTCATGGGGTACAGTGTACGGGCTTCAGATACAATCAGAGATATTTTCATCAACCTGATTGCGATAACATTCAAGAGACTGTCTCATTATTTTGTGAGAACAATTTTGATCCGTATTTAGAAGTTTTCTCCTAACCCTTCAAATATGTACCACAGGTGTGATCCCGCCCTCTATCCTCACTCCCCCCACCCTCCCTCTCCCTCCCCTTCCCTCCCTCTCCCCTTTCCCATCACACCCTTTTGATCGTACACAGGAATTTTCCTCTGCGGCATTGACCACAACTATGAATAAAGTTTTGTATCGTTATGTGTTGAAAACTCTTCTCCTCCAAGTGACTAAAACTCCGTGAGGGCCAGGATTCTGTCTCATTCCCTGCTGGGTTTCCAGCTCTAGCAATAACGTCTGACACAAAATAAGCACACCAAGAAATATTTGTCGAGTAAAAGAAATACTAGTATTCTCTGGGCTGAAAACACGACAGTTTAAAACTAAATAATACGGGGTTGAAATTTTTATTATCTTAACAGCTGGTGCCAGAATTATTCTTAGGAAGGGAACCGGTGCCTGGGAAATACCTTGATAAACCATTTGGAAAACAGAGCTTCCCCCCCAGGACCCAAGAAAGCGCTGAAGCAAGGGAAGAAAGAGCTGACCAGTTCTGCTTGCCAGAATGAGAGGAATTTGGCCTCAGAGAGGAAGGAGGAGTACCAGGGGAAACTGAGGAACCAGGGGAGGCGAAGAGAGACTTGAGTGAAAATTCCCTTGGTGAAGTCATCACTCAACACGCAAACCACCTCCTGGGAGTGCTGCGTGTGCGTGTGTGTGTGTGTGTGTGTGTGTCTGTGTGTGTGTGCGTCTTCAAATGAGGAAAGAGCCTGAGTGTGATGAATGAGTCAGTGCGTTGCTGAACGGAAACAGCAAAAACACATGGACACTGATCTAATCCATAAATGGAGGAAACAAAACTTGGGATCCAGGCTCAGGGCCTGTGGCTCGAGTGGCTAAAGGCACCAGCCACACACACCTGAGCTAACAGGTCAAATCCAGCCGAGGCCCACCAAACAACAATGACGGCTGCAACCGAAAAATAGTCAGGTGTTGTGGCGGGCGCCTGTAGCCCCAGCTACTTGGGAGGCGGAGGCGGAATTGCTTGAGCCCAGGGTTCGGAGGTTGCTGTGAGCTGCGATGCCATAGCACTCTACCCAGGGTGACAGCTTGAGGCTCTGTCTCAAAAAAAAATAAAAAATAAAAACTTTGGATCCAGATGTGACTTTGAGAATGTAAAGTGCTTCGGCATCTCTAGAAATCAGCCACAGGCCTTGATAGTGGAGATGGCTTCCATTTTATCCAGGCCACAATGGCCACGTTTAGATTAAAACATCAATAAGTTTTACCTCTGAAAGGGCACAAGTGACATGTCCTATTCCTTGTCCTGTCCCTGCTTCCACTGCTGCTCATACCATTGCCAGTTTGAAATTTAGGGTCTGCAGGAACGAGAAAAATAGAGAAAGAAAAAGGAGGGAAATTGGATTGAACGACCCTTCTCCATTATCACCAGATAAGATAAACTGTACCAAAATCTCCGTTTCCACCTGTCTTTTAAGACACAACACAGTAATTTACCGATTTAAACTTTTGGGGGGAAAGGTGCTCTATAAATAAATAGTATATCCCTTTGCAATTATCATTAAGTTAACCAAAGTAAACTCCAAATGGTTTTCTTGATTTTATTTGACTACTCAAGCAGACTTTGCCATTTTGAAATTTCTTCTAAGGATAAATTGCTTTACTGTTTGCAACTCCCTGCCGAGAGAATCGTCTGTGGTGATGGCTCATAAGTGACCTGCCCTGACAAAAAATATCTGACATCAAATGTGTTCTTTACACTTGTGTAATCGCAGAACATTGAGGTAGGAAGAAAAGCATTGCCTAGTCAAACACAAAGTATTGGAATGTATGTACACACGGGTTCTCTTCTTTTTCACGGAGCTCAGTAAGCTGAAGCATGACTAAAAGAGGGTTGTGTTACAAGTGTGAACACATGCAGGTTTCGCTATTGCCAATGGCTCCTGCTTCTATTGGAACACTTGCTGATTCTTCCAGAAGGAAGATTTTCACTTTCTGGCCAATATGGTGCACTCATGAGTCGACACGCACTAATTCAGCCACTCCACTTCCACTAGCATCTGAAGAGGAAAGGGGTACTGTTATAGACTCCTCAATATCCAGTTATTGTATAAAAAATAGCCCTCTTGATTTTAGCTGAGGCAAAAGTAGAGCATGACCTGCTGGTCTATAGCAACTCAGACTCTCCGTCTCCTCATGTATCCCACTTGAACGTGGATGAACACCCTGTTACATGGATAGTCCTGCGCCACGTAACGACGTTTTGGTCAATGGTGATCCCACCATAATGGAGCATGGTGGTGGCCAGGATCTCGGTTCCCTGAACGCAGTTGACCTGGCTCCATTACTCAACTGAGCTAGAAAGTTCAACTGAGGCACGGCGGTAATTGAAAGCAAAAGTTGAGTGGAAACTGAAAATAAAACTGGAGCGGCACAGGCCATATGGATAGAAAGAAAAGTAACCTACCAAGTTTTAGTGTAACACAGAGAGATTTTACTAAGGAAGAACAAAGAGAAAGTTTAGAGCACTTGTAAAGAGTTGGCAGTGGATCCCTCTCAAGGAGAGAAGGTGAGAGAGAGACAAGACAGAAACGCCTGCAGGGGGGTATAAATACTCTTTCTCTTTGACTCTTTGAAATTGGCCACAAGTCTTTTGTTTGTTTGTTTTTGCGACAGAGTCATTCTGTTGCCCTGATAGTGAGCTGTGGTGTCACAGCTCACAGCAACCTCAAACTCTTGGGCTCAAGTGATGCTCTTGCCTCAGCCCCTCAATGGAACTGCAAGCACCTGCCACAACACCTGGATTCTTTTTTATTTTTTATTTATTTTATTTATTTATTCATTTATTTAAAGAGGGGGTCTTGCTCTTGCTCAGGCTGGTGCGAGCTCCACCTGCTTGGCCTCTCAGGTGTGAGCCACCACTCCAGGTCACTGCATGGCTTTCATTGGTCTCTCCACGCCTCTAGGCACTATTGCCCTTTTCCATTGGCCATTGATGGTTTCTTTCTATTGATTGCTGGTTACCTAGGTTACTTCATTCTTACCGGGCCCTCTAGTCTTGCTGCTTCACCAGGCCAGGTTTTCTCTCATCCCCCTTGAAGCCCCTTTCTTAGCGTGCCTTTCCAGAGCAGAAAAATTCCTATCTGCTAGTGACGTAGCCATGAATTACTCACCTCACAGTTTGTGGTGATACAGGTGCCTGTGGCTCAAAGGAGTAGGGAGCCAGCCCCATATGCCGGAGGTGGCAGGTTCAAACCCAGCCCCGGCCAAAAACTGCAAAAAAAAAAAAAAAACAAAATAAACTGCTGTGCTGCCAGTTGTATAAAAGTACAGCACATAAAATCACATACACTCCATAATGCTTGATGATGATGAATGACTATGTCACTGGCTTATCTATTTACTGTACCATGCTTTTTATTATTATTTTAGAATGTCCTTCTATTTATTAAAAAAAAAAGTGAACTGTAAAATATCCTCAGGCTGTTCCTTCAGGAGGTATTCCAATAGAAGACATTGTTGTCATAGGAGATGACAGCACCATGTGTGTTATTGTCCCCGAGGACCTTCCATGGGACACGATGTGGAGCTGGGAGACAGTCATATTGATAATCCTGAAACTGTGTAGGCCTAGACTGATGTGTGTGTTTGTGCTTTAGCTTTGTTTGTTTGTTTGTTTGTTTGTTTGCAGTTTCTGGCCAGGGCCAGGTTTGAACCTGCCACCTCCAGGATATGGGGCCAGCACCCTACTCCTTGAGCCACAGGCGCCGCCCTGTGTTTTAGTTTTTGACAACACGTTTAAAAGTGAATTCGAATAAAAGCATTTTAATAGAAAAAAGCTTATAGAATGAAGATATTAAGAAAAAACTATTTTTATACAGCTGTACAGTGTGCTTGTGTTGTAAGCTAAGTGCTATTGCAAAGGAGTCGAATGTTAAAAGATTTAAGTTTATAAAGTAAAAAATTACAGTACGCTAGGGTTAATTTATTAAAGAAAGAAAAAAAATTAAATAATTCAGTGTGGCCTAATAGTCCAGCGCTTGTAAAGAGTACAATGATGTCCTGCCATGTGTGTGCAACTTTTGGTTTCTCTGCCACACATTGGAACAGCAAGAATTATCTTGGGCCACACAAAATATGCAAAGAAAAGCTGATTAGACAAAAAAAAAAAAACAAAACCAGGCGGCGTCTTTGGCTCAGTGAGTTGGGCGCCAGCCCCATTTACCAAGGGTGACAGGTTCAAACCTGGCCCCGGCCAAACTGCAACAAAAAAATAGCTGGGCGTGTGGCGGGCACCTGTAGTCCCAGCTACTTGGGAGGCTGAGGCAAGAGAATCGCTTAAGCCCAATAGCTTGAGGTTGCTGTGAGCTGTGACATCACAGCACTCTACCGAGGGTGACAAAGTAAGACTCTGTCTCTACAAAAAAAGAAAGGAAGAAAGAAAAATCCTTGCGTACTTTTTGTGATATCAATAGATAAGCAAAAAAAGTCCTCCCCAAATCAGCATGCAGCCCCCAGGTTGGACACCCCTGTGGCCTGGACCTTCACTTTCACTCCTTACTCATCCGCTGACTCACCCAGAACAACTTCCAGTCCTGCAAGTTCCATTCATGTTAAGAGCCTGATACAGGTGTACCATTGTTTATCTTTTACACTGTATTTTTACTGTACTTTTTCTATATTTTAGATATGTTTAGATATCTAAATACTCATGTGTTGCAGTTTCCCACAGTATTCAGCACAGTACCATGCTGTAGAGATTTGTAGCCTGGGAGCAGTAAGCTGTCCCATGGGATGAAATTGCCTAACAATGCATTTCCCAGAATGTGTCCCGTCATTAAGGAACACATGACCAACCATGTTGCATATTTGCATATTGGCAAACCTTGGGAAGAATAGAAAGTCACATAATGAAATGTTTGTGGTTACTTTTCCTGAATACAGGGATTATGGGCATAATAGAATAATGACCCCCAAGAGATATCTGCATCCTAATTCCCTAAACCTGCTAATATGTTACTTTACTTGGCAAAGAGGAATTAGGGTGCAGATACTATCAACAAACAGTAATCGTAAAATGTGGGCAGCCTCCATTAGCTGAGAAAGCCCAAGAGCAGATTGCAAGAGCCTCCAGAATGAACATAGTCCTGCCAACACCTTGATTTTAGCCCACTAAGACCTGGGCCAGACTTCTGACCTGCAAACTCCAAAATATATTTGTGTTTGTTTTAAGCTACTAATTGTGGTAGTTTGTTATAGCAACAGTTGGAAACTACTAGATTGGGTAATTCTAGTTATTGTTTTAATGGAGCCTCTATATTTTCAAATTTCACATAATGTATATATGCATTACCTTTATAGTCGGGAAAGTCTCATTTGCTATTTTTTTTTTTTTGGAGACAGAGCCTCAAGCTGTCACCCTGGATAGAGTGTCCGTGGTATCTCAGCTCATAGCAACCTCCAATTCCTGGGCTTAAGCAAATCTCTTGCCTCCACCTCCCAAGTAGCTGGGACTACAGGCGCCCGCCACAACGCCTGGCCATTTTTTGGTTGCAGCCGTCATTGTTGTTTGGCGGGCCTGGACTGGATTTGAACCTGCCAGCTCAGGTGTACGTGGCTGGTGCCTTAGCCGCTTGAGCCGCAG
>CAUYRH010109875.1:0-34886 GCA_963574655.1 Perodicticus potto
GAAGGTGACAATCTCCAATAGGCTTGTGTCTTCACCCTACTGCATCGTGACCAGTAACATGGAGCAGATCATGAAAGCCCAGGAGCTTCGGGACAACTCTACAATTGGCTATATGATGGCCAAAAAACACCTGGAAATAAACCCTGACCACCCCATTGTGGAGGCGCTGCGGCAGAAGGCTGAGGCAGACAAAAACGACAAGGCTGTCAAGGACCTGGTGGTGCTGCTGTTTGAAACTGCACTGCTCTCCTCTGGCTTCTCCCTTGAGGATCCCCAGACCCACTCCAACCGCATCTATCGCACGATCAAGCTAGGCCTAGGCATTGATGAAGATGAAGTGACAGCAGAGAAACCCAGTACTGCTGTTCCTGATGAAATCCCACCCCATGAAGGTGATGAGGATGCATCTCGCATGGAAGAAGTAGATTAGGAGTTTATACTTAGAAAATTTTGTCCTCTGTATAGTGTACCCATGTTTCACCACAGCCTGGAGTGGCCATGTCCCACTTGGCTTCCTCTGCTGATGCCTAGTTTTTCTTTCCTTGCCTATCCTTGGGTCTAAGGCAGGAAACCAGGGTCTCGAGCCCTATTCCTTCCTGAGTTTGACCAAGTGGAATGGATGTTGTGTATTTTTTTTAATTTTGTTTTGGAATTAAAGTATGCAGAATAAAGAAGATGCAGTTTTATACAGAAAAAAATAAAAAAAAAAGATCTAAATAAATGAAGAGACATACTGTGTTCTCAGATTAGAATAAAACTAGTAAAAATATTAATTCCCCCCAAATTGATACACAAAGTCAATAAAATTCCTATCAAAAACCCAGCAGGATTTTTTTGTACAAGTAGATGAGATAATTTGAAGATCCATACAGAGATAAAAGGAAATTAGAATAGCTAAAGCAATTTTGAAAGAACATAATAAAATGGGAGGACTGAGTCTACCCAATTTTAAGTATTCACAGCTATAGTAATCAAGACTGTGTAGCACTGGAGGAAAGATAGAAACTAGTATCAGTGAAACAGAGATGGCCCGGAATAGACTCACAGAAATATGCTCTACTGATTTTCAACAAAGGTGCAAAAGCAACTCAATGGAGGAAAGATAGCCTGTTCAACAAATACTGCTGGAGCAATTGGACATCCACAGGCAAAAAAAAATGAACTTCAACCTCACTCCCACTGTGTACAAAATTAACTCATATTAGGTCACAGACATAAACGTGGGTCACAGACATAAATGTAAAATCTGAAACCTAAAAGTTTAGGGAAAAAAAACAGGAGAAAATCTTTGGGTCCTGGGCAGAATTCTTCTTACTTTACATCAAGAACATGATCCATAGAAGGAAAATTTGATAAATTGGATTTCACTCATCCATTGCTGACACTTCCTTGATATTATTAGAAAGTGTCAATGGAATGTATTCTCATAACACCAGGACTCAAAATCTCCCCACATATGGACCTTAAGTGACTTACTGATTAAATATCAGGGATTTCAGTTGTCCAGTTATTCAAATTTGAATAACAACCAACTTCAAGTGTTCACAGGTGATTACCATCGTTGTGGCCACCTTGTCAGCAGTGACTACAAGACTATCCATTTTAAGACTGATTTGGATTTCAGTGGTATAAAAATGTGAGGCAGGGATGCAATACGATAGCTTCCATTGCTATTAGAACCTAGTGAACCCTTTTTAAAACACGACGAATGCCATGACATGCATTTGAAGGCATTTTAGGGTTTCCCTAGAATAGAACACTGCCCCTCACTCCCATTCAGCCATCCAGGGAGGGTTCCCATCTCATAAATAGAGAAATATGTAGTTTTCCCAAAAACATTTACACATTGCCTTAAAGTATTGTATAATTATAAAACAATTGTATGGAACAAACATAATTATAAATAAACATGCATTTCATGTATACATTATCATTTATTTTCAGGGCTGTGCTTGCTGCATTGGTGTTGCTACTGTAGCGAACTTGTTAAAAAGGAGAAAATCTTAATTTTACAGCTTCAAAAACAAATGATTAAAATCAACCTTGGGGCCTAATATGTTCAACTCTCAATTATCTGCAATTCATCAAAGATTAGTTGACCTTTGAAGATGGTATACAACAGATGCTAGCAGTTTCTAGAAGTGAGGAAAAGATGTGACTAAGTCATCTGGTAGGGTGAGCCCTGTGGGAGGTGGGGAATGGAAATGGGATTTGTAGGAAGGTGGACTCTTCCTTCCCCCACTCCTTTCCTCTCAGAACTATAGCACTTGTTGGCCTGAAATTCTGTCTACTCTTTTAGGTGATGGCATTTGCATGGAGTTTTACAAACTCCATTTATTGAAAGTGAACTGTGGTGGCTCGGCGCCTGTGGCTCAGCGGGCTAAGGCGCCAGCCACGTATACCTGAGCTGGGGGGTTCGAATCCAGCCCGGGCCCGCCAAACAATGACAGGTGTTGTGGCGGGTGCCTGTAGTCCCAGCTACTTGGGAGACGGAGGCAGGAGACTCACTTGAGCCCAGGAATTGGAGGTTGCTGTGAGCTGTGATGCCACAACACTCTACCCAGGGTGACAGCTTGAGGCTCTGTCTCAAAAAAAAAAAAATTGGGTTTTAGCCTTCATATGAAAGCTATAAATTAGCTCTATATTAGGGCTGAATACATTGGATAATTTTTCTTCCATTCTTGAGATACTTTGCTAAGAAGAATATGTTCCAGAAATTTTTAACCCTGGCTCTTTTAGGGGTCAGTCAATAAGCTGTTGATCACAAACTCATTAGTTTACAGGAAAGAATTTTACTACACCTAAGGCTTCCTGGCCCAGGCCCAGCAGCTAACGAAAGGGATTCGATCATTTTAGGGCAGCATGGAACTATTTTGAAATTCAGGGAATTTGACAAGAAAAAAAAAATATGTTTGCTCTCAGTCATTTTTATTTCCTCCACAGCACATTATGGCGTGAAATATTTACCACAAATAACACAAATAGATTCTAACAGAAACATTCTAACAAGCGTAAGTAAGTTGAATCTAGGACAGAGTGCGTAAGTTCATCAGATGCATCAGCAGAAAACAAGCACTACTTCCCTACATTGGACTGTGATTTTTCCAGGTAGACTTAGTGAAAGTTTTCTATGGGATCACATATGTGTGCTGCAGGAAAACAGATCAAGAATTTATTATAGTGACATTAGCCAAAAGGTCAGATGCCACACTGCCTTCCAGAAGTGACTAAACATAAAAAATTTTCATGTATCTTTACATATTTAGGAAAGAATCAGAAATGGGAGTCTTTGCATATTAAAATTTATAAGAAACAAAGATAAAAAATGTTTTTGTTGCAGCATCTTCACACTTATATATTAATATTTTATTTCATGTCATCTTCTGCATTAGACTGGAAATTTAAAAAATTGAGAACTGTTTAACTCAGTATTATATACTTAGCACCTGGTAGGGTGTCTGGCCTCCAAAAGGCTCTGGATAAATATGACCCCACCCACACTTAGGCCAACAGACAGCTTGCATTTCTCTTTACCTCTGCACGCTTGCTGTCCCCACCATCACTAGTGAGCCACCATCCACTAGAGCTGCTAGGACCTCATTTCCCAGGCACTGCCTTTAGTAGCTCTGCTCTGAAGCTGACTTTTTGCAGTTTTTCCCACTCATTTCTCACCACTGTGATATTAAATAAGACAAATTCTCTAAAATCTGCCATTCTAAACTTTTGATCTAAATTTCATGTCAATGAGGAACTTTCATGACTTTTTCCTCCATAATATCTGTGGTGTTGAAACAACAGAGTGAGGTTGTAATTTTCAGTTGATTCTATAACACATATTTCCCTTTTTTTTCATGGAATGCTGTTTATTCTACTTAGGTGTAAGTATCACAATTTAATCTACTCATATCAAACCATACTTTCATACAGGTAAGATGTAAACAATATTACCTGACAGTTCTACAGCATAATTTCATTATATATAGGAAAAAGACGATTAATATTATCAATCAAGCAGTCACATTACAATTAAGTACATATGCAAATCAATAAAGTCCTCAAAAATGCTGCAAATGGATGTTACTGAGATCAGTGAGGTTCAGGAAGTGTTAGCAAATAGGCAAATCGACTAAAAACTTTAATTTACCTTTTAAAGCCCTAGACTGATTATGTTTAGTTTTCCTAAATACATAAAATAATGCAGCTAGGATTGTAAACTTCAGAAATTTGCGACATCTGAGACTATGTGAAAGGATTTCTGCTTTCCGGTAACGATGATCTAAGTTAGTCAGACACGTGCTCCCCAGAAATAATGTAAACTACCATATGGAATATTAAGCGATCACAAGGACAAAACTAAAAGGAAACTGGTACCGGTGGCTATAAACAGATATTATATCAAAGCTATTTTTACCTTGGCATGTGCCAAGGCATGTGCCTCTCTCAAACAATTTAAACTTTTGTTTTAAAAGCCTTCTAGCAAGAGGAACAAACTTCACACTCAATACCTGTATAACCAAAGCTAAATAAAAGAAATTTAACACAATAAGCTAGAACCCCAAAGGACTATACCCCATGTGTGATACTACAAGTGAATAGTCAACAGGCTTAAACTTGGAATTAGGTGCTCTTGAATTAGTAATGCTTTATATTACATAGTAATGAAAATAGAAATTCTCTCTCGAAAAAGATAATTCAAGTATTCAATAAGTATTATTTCACACATGCTGACCTGACACAAAGACAGCTGGGCAAAGACGGCAGCATGGTGAACATAAGCAAGCACAGACAACAGAAACAGAGCCAAAAATGCTTTAGATAGTTTTATTTTCAGACAAAACCCATAAACATGTTATGCTTATTATGTTTAAGGAAATAACACATAAAATTAATATATACAGGCAACTATAAAAAAGTAATGTAGTAATAAAAGTGTGACTTTAAAGAGTGAGGAATATAATTAGGTTAGCAGCCATACAGATAGAAAAGGGTATATAATTACAGATACAGAGAGGAATAGTGAGTTGCAACATGAAGAAGCATAAAGAGGAAAAATATAGGAGCATATAAAAGGCACAAAGGATATATTGAAAAAGGTCAATATAAACTCTGAATCAGCATTCTAGAAAGAAAAGAAATGCAAAACAAAAATGGTTCATTATTTGAAGATGTATTCCAGAAGCAATAAAATATCTCTGTCTACATATCCAAAATGCCAATGAACTCCAAGTAGATAAGTAAAAAGAACTTTGTCCACACCCAGACACATCATAATTAAACTATGGAACAACAAAGACAAAGAGCACATCTTAAAATAACCAGAAAAAAAATGACAAAGTGGGCAGGACCTGTGGCCTAGTGAGTAGGGTGCCAGCACCATATACTGAGGGTTCTGGGTTCAAACCCGGCCCCGGCCAGACTTGCAACAAAAAAATAGCCAGGTATTGTGGCGGGTGCCTATAGTCCCAGTTACTTGGGAGGCTGAGGAAAGAGAATCACTCAAGAGCTGGAGGTTGCTGTGAGCTATAACGCCACAGCACTCTACCGAGGGCGACAAACTAAGACTCTGTCTCTGAAAAAAAAAAGAAAAAAATTACAAAGTAATTTAAAGAAGCAAAAATAGATGCCGACAACAATAGCCAGGTGTAGTAGCTCATGCTTGTAATCCTAACACTTGGAAGGCCAAGGCATGTGGCTTGCTTGAGCTCACAGGTTGCAGACTAGTCAGAGTCAGAGCAAGAACTCATCTTTAAAAATAGCAGGGCTTTGTGGTGGGCACCTGTTGGCAGGCACCTGTTGTCCCAGCTGCTTGGGGGGCTGTGGTAAAAGAATCACTTGCGCCCAAGAGTTGGAGTTGCTTTGAGCTATGATGCCATGGCACTCTACCAAGGGTGACAAAGTGAGACTCTTTCTCAAAAGAAAAAAAATATTCACAATAAGTGGGAACAAAACTATTTACCTAAAATTCTGTACTTAGAAAATCATCTTTTAAGGATGAAGAACAAAATTCATATTTTCAGATAACAAAAACTGAGTTTGCCAGTAACAAGCCCTCACTGGCAATTCTTTACAATACACTTAAAACAAAAGAAAATATAAATGCAGAAGAAAAATACCAATTTCATAAAGAAGTAGCCCACATGTAGAGACATTTTATAGACATTTTGTGATTTGGAGAACATTCTCCTAAGCAAAGTAACACACAAATAAAAAAACAAGCATCACTTGTGCTCAGCACTACTCTGAAACTAGTAGATTAACAACTACATGCTCACAGGAGAGAAAAACTCCATTCAATTAAAGTAGGAGAGAAGAGGGAGAAGGAGTTGGGAGTGGGGGGTTGTACCAGCGTGTACATTGCACAGTTACATAGCACACTTCCTGGATGAAAGACGCAAATACAACTCAGCCTTCAACCTTATAACAGCACACTATGTAATCTAATCACATGTACCCTCATCGTAATCTCAAATTTAATAAAACTAATGCATTACATGTTAAAAATGCACTCTAAATTATTTGATTAGATACATCAGATACATGCCTTTGATTCTTCTTCTTTTTTTTTCCCCAAATATCTCTGCAATTACTGGAAACCACTGAAAGTGGACCACCCTAGGGGCTGTAACAAATGGGCCAACCTATGGAGGTGGTCAACATGAGGAGCTAGTTGTCCCGTGCATTGAGTATATTTGGTGCGTGTCTGGTCTATCTTAAGGAGGTGGTCAATGTAGGGACAATGTAGTTAAATATGGAGGTTCTGCCGCATTTTTATCTGGGCAAAATTTCTACATACCAATAATTCCATAGGTTGTGGTAGAATAAATTACATTACTTGGATTTTAATTCAAATCAACACAGCCCAGCCTGAAGCCTTACAAAAGCCATCCATGGAACAGAACATTTGTATTAATATTTTGAAATAAAACAAACTAAAATATACTTACTTACTAGAAACTTATTGTTCCTGTCTTTTAAGCATCTTGACTATTATACATTTAAAAAAATACTTTCTTATTAAACTAAAGGTGTTTAACTGTTCAGACCAAAGAAGTGTGGATGACGCCAGTTACGCACCAAAGATGTGTGGAAGATGAAGAAAATGGCAATAATCAAAGCAGACAATACTCTTCTAATAAATGCCTTTACTATGTGGGACTCCACCTTAAACTGCTAACCAGGACAATTTTTCCTATGCATGAACGAATAGATAGTTATTTAAAATCCAGACTTCCCAAACAATGCCTGCTAATCCATGAAATCAATTTCTCTACACTCATTTCCCAAATTAGCTTTAGTTTGGAAATCTGCTATCCTGCTAAGCCTGGTGGAACTTTGGTGGGTCCCCTCATGTTAGAGCTCCATAAAATGCTCTTCTTGCCAAAGTTAGAGTGCTCCGAAGGAGACATTATATGCCTAGCATTTTTGGTAGTGTTAGGAAAGGCTTTAGTGTAGACACAGCCTCATACCACTAACGCTCTGCTCAACTTCCTTTCCAACATACTAGAAAACCAAATCACAAGGGCAAACTCAAATCACAAGTAGGCTCAAAGTGTTGTTTGGAAGGAATTTCAAAGTTAATAGGGCAAAGGCCAGGGATATAGAGAAGGATGAAGAATCAGAGAAATGACAGTTGCTCTGTATGAACCCTCAGTTTGGTTCAGGGACCAATTTTTAAGCCGTATCAGGGTTAGAGATGTGTTCACAGTTTTGCTTCTACTGAAGTCCTCCTTACTATCACATCTTCCTGGTGTTTCCTGGAGAAACAACATTTGTCTTAGAGAAAGAACAAGAAGGAGAACAAGAGAAATACTCTGCCAGTTTCTTTGAAATTGTCTCGTAATTATATTTGCATCATGTATGCAAATGTTAGATAATTGCACCACTTTGATTATCCACTGAAAAGCTCAAACTTATGGCCCGCCCCTCCGGCTCTTTGCACCAGACCAGTAACACCTTATTGGCTGTTCTACCATCCTGACACCTCCCCTAACCGAGTCTATATAAGGTGCTCCTGTCTTTTGTTCCCTCTCTTCTCGCCTCTTCTCCTCCTCCTCTTCCCCCCGTCCCCCCGTGTGTCTTCTCTCTCTCTCTCTCTCTTACACTAATAAAAATAGATAAATAACTGAAACCCAGGCTATTAGAAAGAAAAATAAGTATAGAGACTAGAGACACTGGCTCAGGAATAAAGACCAGGAAGTGCCTGTCATTAAATAGATGTTTTTCCTATTGTTGACAGATTAATCACCACAAGACATTTCATTATCTGGGCGAAATGCAGGCAGAAATAGCAAAGTGGGCTCTAGAAAGTCAGTGTGACATAAAAGAGGCTTTAAGAGTCAAATATAAAGATGTGAGCCTTCTGTTTACCTGCTGTGCTTAGAGTTTTGTTTTCCTTTGAGGCTAGAACATCCTGCCTTATCCTCTCCTTCTTTAAGGGTCAATCTCAGGCCCTTAGATATATTTCCAGGGCTTCAAAGCAGAAAGAAATCTAAAATAGACTTCCAAATTGAAAGAAATCTACATAGATGCTTTGGCTAATTTCTTCTTAGTTTATAACCTGAAATTATTTAAATAATTTTTTCTTTTCTTAAGGATCTAATGCATGAGAAAGAGCAAAATCTCTAGAAAATAATATTAAGAGAGGCTTCAAAATAAACAGACAAATAACAACAAAAAGACACCTTGAAGTAGGAGGGTAATTAGAAAACACAGAAATAAATGGGAGAAATAAACTCAAATACGTTTGTTAGAAAAATAGGTGTAAATGTATTCTCTGAGTCTGTTAAAGAGATTGCCAGGAAAGATTGAAAGTCATTTTAGCTTTAAGCTATTAACAGAGCAAACATCAAAAAATTAAGAACAGGACAAAGAAGGAAATAAAAAGAATAAAAGAGAAACTACTTGGAAATAACCAAGCAAAATAAAGCTGAGGGGGATTTATGAATATCAGATTAAACAAACTAAGAAAAGAAGCGTTATTAAAAATAATAAGGTTAACTACAGGCTGATAAGAAAGGGAAACTTATTAAGAAGTAATAGTATTTGAAGATTTTTAGATACCTATAAGGTAGCCTCAAAAGGCATGGAGCAAAATAAGAAAAAAAGTAAGCAAAGTAACCTTTATGATGGGAAATTTAACATATTTCTTTCTATAATCGACAGAATAACATGAAAACTAATAGGCTATAGAACATTAAAGCAACATTACTAATAAACATGAGCTAAGGACATATAAAGAAGATACAAGAAAGATATGTTACTTTTCCTTTGATTACTGTTTAGCTACTACATCTTTTCCTGACCTTGCCATGAACTTACAATTTAAGTATGTTTCTAATAAAACAGCACAAATCCAATAATTTTGAGAGTACATTCTCATAACCTCCTTTAATTGGCATGTTTATGTTTATTATACATAATTGTTCTCCTAGTTATTTTTATTCTTTCTTGTATTTTCTGTTTTATTTTGCTTCTTTTGTTTCTTCATTTTTTCTTTTTTATCTCAGGGGGCAGTGGTTATTAAGCATTCTCTCTCTCTCTCTCATAACCTTCTTCCTTTTATTTTTTGCATACCTTTTGTAAAGTTACTATTTGATTTTTATTCTTTTAGTGTGAATTCCTAAAATTTTACCATGCTTGCCAATACATTATGAAGTGAATTTATTAATATATTCTAACCTCTTCAAGACCGATGCAAATCATTGTGCTCTATTTCTAATTCTATTGCTTCTCTAATTTACTCCGTTGCACAAGATTCTCGCTCTATCTCTCCCTCTCTCTCTCTCCCCACTCCCCTCTTACATGTTCCATTGGGCTTTTCTTCTGTTTGTTTCTCAGTGGAATCTTTTCACAAATATCTAGTGAGCCTGGATGCCAATTCTTACATAAGCGAGATGCATAAAAAGCTGTCTGCATGTGAATAGGTCTTGCCACAAATGATCCTCTCTGCAGTATGAAAGTGAGCAATTCTGATCTCATATGTTTTAGCACATGTAGGTCTTTTCTCTAAACCCTTAGAGCTCTCAAAGGAAAATACATTGGGTGGAGTTAAACAGCTAAAGAAATATTTATTTAAGACTACTGCAATAGTGGAGGGAGATGACCTCAACCCCTCTGAAACCAAAGGTTGGAACGAGTTTTTAAGTACTAGGTGAGCTAAAGGAAAAGTAATAGAGGACATTGGAAAGAGGCTGGTCAATGTGATCGGGCCACCCAACTATAGTTGTTGACTAGCCTTGGAAATTAGGCTCCCATCCCACCCTAGGATATAGAGGTGCTATCTTTTTTTAATGATTATGTTTCAAAGAGATAGCTCCCAAGCACTGGAGAAAGACATTCTTAGGTTGTGGAAGATTTACATCTTAAAGCAGCAGGGAAAGAATTTATAATTGAAAGCTTTCTAAAGAAAACCCTCTAAGAAAAGAGAGGTTAAAGGCCTATAGTCTGCAAGGAACCTGTGTACAATTTAGTCAAGTTGAGGAAGACATTAAAGCCATTTTGGCCATAGATTTACAGAAGAATCTCAATGTCTGCTTTCTGAACATGAACGGGGAAGACATCTGGGGACCTTGTGATGGATTCATTAGCACGATTTCCCACATAATCTTTGAGTATCAGTCCTGCCCTTTTCCCACATAATTCTCTGTGGCTGCCTCTCTGTGGTTAATAAATCCTCTTGTTTAATTGTTCCAGTAAAAAGCTCCTCTGCTGTAGGAGACCAGAGTGTTTTGTTTTGGTTTGGTTCTGGAAGACAACCTAACATTTTCCCACATGGTTCTGCCTTCAAGCTGCACCGGGTCTTGGCTGTTCCCTGAGACTCTGGTGTGCTGTTGAGTAAACAGACTTTTTTAAACCATTATCTCTTTATGGGGGTATTTAGATTGTAGCCTCCTCTGCTAGCCTCATTACCACTCTAGTCTTTGTCTTACATCTTTCCAAAACATGTCAGTATCTCTTACTTATCCCTTCGTGTCATTTGCTATTCTCTTCCTTCCTGTACATAACATTTTTGTACTTATAACTTTTTAAACTCTTCCTTTTAATTTTTTATGTAAGCATGAAGAAATAAAATATGTAAATCGACTTACTAAGATGAACTTTAAATCTAAGCACTGAAACTTTCAACATTAATTCAGGTATGATAACTTCCGCCCAGCGATCTGGCTGGAGGTGTCCTGAGGTGGAAATATTTGCATCGCACCTCATGATTCGGATTTTACCGAGGATGTCCTGAGTGGATGAGCACCCAAGCTGAGTGCTAGCAGCAAGCAAGTACCCAATGCTATTCTTTCTCCTAAGCGGGAGTGAAAGGGACCTTTTCACATTGCCTTTTAGAAAACACTTCCCCAAATTTTTAAAAATAAAAATTAGATAAAGAAGAAAACATGCCCCCAAGTGTGTCTTTTCATGATGATATATGATAATAAAAAGGAGATAGAATTTGGCCTATGAGAAAATACTATATGGGAGAAAAACAAAAGTTTCAATTAACATTTATAATAAAAAAGTTGAAAATGTTTGAAATGCCAAATAAAAACCCTAAAATTATTCTTTTAAGCCTGAAAAAAAACAACTGAGACATAAATTAAGAATTAAATTTTCCAAAGAAACTTAAACCAACTGAGTAGAGCATTCAAAGGCAATATTCATGAGGGGATCAAGAGAAATGTTTATACAAATCAAATTCATTTGCCGGGTTCCGGGTAAAGTTAGTATGAGATATATGATTGCACAACTTTTGAAATTCAAACAAAAATAAAAATCCTAAGGTTTTTATGCAGTGATAAAAATGTATTGTTACCTAAAAATAATTTTAAAAAATTAGGTAGACTTCAAAATTGAGAATTAAACTCTAGACTCAACTGTGTTAAAATAGGAATACAGGATGTAGAAATGACTATGTAGAATAATCACAAATATGTAAGATAAAAATTTAGAAAAATGAGAACTTTGAAGGAGATTATGCCTAAATAATAAAAAGAAAAGCATCAGTGAGGGGAGAATTTTTCTCATTAGCATTCTTCTTCCAGGCTAAGATCTGTCAAAATGAGATCATAAAATTCTTAAGCTGTTTCCTGAGTTCTCTCTCAAATCTAAAGATCTGGCTGTACCTTAGAAGGTTGAGTAAGCCTGTAATATTTCATTCCAGAATAAGGTGCACTTCAAAATCTTACCATATGCTTTCTACAGTCCTAAAACTAGAAAAAAAGTAAATTCTTTAGAAGATTTTGGAGTCACCAAAGCAAGCTTTGTATAGAAAACACTACTTTTCTCGAGAACTAAAACGTGACATTGCTGTAGATGTACCTATTTATCAAAACAAAACACCTTCATGGGTGTAAATCATGCAGCTTGTCCCAGATCCAAGGTGTGTAGTTTTTCCTGGGGTTGGAGTAGTGGGAAAGAACCATCTCTCTAGCGCTGCTGGATTGTTCTTTTTCTGAACAGTTGCAGAAATTGTAGAACTCATAGACTTTATTTGATATGTGATAAATTATGGATTTCAATAGGAGCTATGTTCTTCCAATTTACAGAACTAAAACACCAGAAATAATTCATAATCTTTGGCTTGCATATTTAAAAAATTATTCATGGCAAATGCCTAAAAACCAGAAGGCTATAACCTAAAGATTCTGGATTTAGAAGCTTCTCTTGAAAAAACAAAAGATCTAGAAAATCCAGAAGTTCTGAGCAGTAACCTGCTTGAGGAGGTTATTTCTCTGTGATTCCTAAAGGCAAGTCTGGGTTGCTCAGGTTCCCACAGACCCACCTCAGTCACTGAGATTGGCCCTGTATGTGTGCGATGTAGTAAACTCTGTTCTAAAGGGTGACACTGATTCTAACTGACAGCTATAATTATTCCGTGAAAATTAGACACTTGGACAAGGGTGTGCAAAAGAAAGAGCAAAACAAGGGGGGTGAACTTCCCTCCTTGAGTCTCTTTTTATGAGTAAGAAAACTTTTCAGAATCCCTCCCCAGCAGTTATTTCTTAGCATCACATTGACCAGATTTGTCAACACTAAATGTGTAAACACTTAGTGTAAACACTCCTGTCTAACACTAAAACAAACAGGTAGGACCCTTTGGTGCCTGTGACAGAAGATTTAAATTACCGCATAAGATGGCTTTCCCTTCATACATAGTAACTAGCATTGGGGAAAAGAAACAAAAGTATAAATCTGAGGACTACCCCCCCCCAAAAAAGAAGAAAGGATGAGGAGTGGTGATTTGATTTTGAATAGATAACTAACAGTTTCTGCTGTACATTAAAAGCAGCTCTCTAGCTTTTTAATGACCGTGGGATATTACTTAAACTTTCTTATTTAAAGTTCTTCATCTATAAATTAGGAATAGTAATGCCCTTTTTAAAGGCTTAATACAAATATTAAGTGATCTTAAGGTTTAGGAAAATATAGGTGTTTCATACAAGCCAGATTTGGCATGTTTCTGAAAATAGAAAACAGAAAAAATAAATTACAAGAATTTTAGAAATTCGATATAAAATCAAGCTAATGGAAATGTTTTGAAATCTTTTCAGAAAATCCCACCTGAAGTGAAGGTTTACCTTTAAGCTTATCTTATTTCCTCTCATTTTTCTCAGGGGTAGAGAAGTGTCATTCAAAATTGGAAAGTACATAATTGTCTTTTCATTAGCATTATTTATTTCTGTACAGTTGTTATGTGTTAAAGAATAAGGGGGAAAGTAGGTGTAGTTAGTACCTTATCGGCATAGCTGAAGTTTGCCTCGATTCAGTGGATAAGCCCCCACCCACCCACCCAGGTTTTGGATAAATGGAAATGATTGGCTGTTTGATTTTCTACCACAGAGGATACTTTGTGGCAAGGTACAATATAAAGCAGGTGCTACTACATGCTCTACTGGGCAGAGTGACAAGTGATGGCTTCCCCAGAGTCATAGCAAAGACAGATTTAGTGAGTCATGCTCTATGATGGAGAATCCACATGCCAGGGCTGCAGATTAAACTCTGCCTGTTGAAGAGAGAGTGTTTGCATTTTCACTCTCAGGAGAGTTTTCATCAAGTGGCAAGAGTGAGTAAAACTCTGAAGTCTGCCTATAATACAGCCACTATTTCATGGTCCCTATCAAGGGGACAACAAAACCAAATCGAGACCCTGGAAAAGCAACAGATGTGAGAATCCAAATCCCTCTGGTTTTAGGACATTACTATTCTTCCCTAGAGAGAATAGTACAGAACTCTTCAGGGTGAGCAAATATTGAGTGGGTATTTTGGCAGGTTCCACCTGTCCTTCACATATACATGTTTTGCAAAATCATGCTCCTTAGAGATCATCTATCAAGGAGCATCACTTGCTGACATTTTGGGTCACTTGTGGCTCTAGTGATGACACAGTATCCATATCAGGCCTTGAAATCAGAGTAAAAACAACCCCAATGATCTCAACTTCTACTCAAGTGTTATTCAATAGATTTATGGCAGGGAGAAGGGTAGGGAAGAAGGAAGGAAAAGAAGTTGATGACTTGGTGAGAAGATTGTGAGTCTTTTTCTACTTTTATGTATGCAGATATCACATGACCATGAGAAATGTTTTCTTAGTTTTATACCTCAATTCCTTTAACTGTGAAAAGGGAAAGAAGAATAGCTCAAATTTCTATATAATTCCTGTCCCAAATAGCACTTGCAGACTTAAAATCTTTGCATAAAAATAACAGATAATATTGTCAGCCAGGAGACATAGTTGGACTTCCTCCCTCCTGATTCAGATACCTTGATTGCTTTCTCTTGCCTGGCTAGGATTGCTCTGGCTGGGATTTCCAACACTCCGTTGAACACAAGTGGTGCTACTGGCATCTTATCTTGTACCAGTTCCTAGGGGTACAGCTTTCAACTTCACCCCATTCAATATGATGTGGGTTTATCAAATATGGGTTTTATAATTATGAGATATGTTCCTTAATAATTCTAGAAGAAAAATGTAGAAAAAACTTTTCTAGATATCATTCTAGGGGAAAAATTCACTAAGGCCTCCATAATTTGATAAGATGTTTGATAAATTCAGAAGCCATTCGTAACAATAAAACAAATTCTAAGAAAACTAGGATTAAAGAGAACTTGATCATTTCAATAAAAAAAATACTAACTCAAACCTATAGCAACTCTGAGACAGAATAAGGAGATATTGAAAATGTTCTATTCAAGAGAAGAAATATAAAAGGAAACCTGTTATGTGAATATTTAATCAACATTGAACTAGTAGAACACATAGATAATGGAATAAGTTTTAATAGGTTAATCCCATAGCATTCAAGGCCACAACAAAATTAACAAATGGGATTTGATTAACCTAAAAAGCTTCTTTACAGCCAAGGACAATCAACAGAGAAAACAGGCAACCTTTAGAATGGGAGAAAATAATTGCAAGCTACACGTCCTACAAAGGGCTATTATTCAGAATTTACAAAGAACTTAAGGAAATCAGCAAGAAAACAAGAAACAATCCTATTAAAAAGTGGACAAAGAAATGAACAGAAGCTTTTCAAAAGAAGAAAGAAAAATGAGCAATAAACACATGAAGAAATGCTCAACATCACGAATTATAAAGAAAATGAAAATTAAAACCAAAATGAGATAACACCATATCGCTGTTAAAATGGCTTTTATTGAAAAGTCCAAAAATGGACTGATGCTGGCATAAATGCAGAGAGAAAGGAACAGGTATGCCTTGTTGGTGGGACTGCAAATCATACAAACTTTGTGGAAAACAGTATGGAGATGCCTCAAAGAACTAAAAGTAGACCTACCATTCAATCCAGAATTCTACTATTGGTTATTTTCCCAAAGTAAAAGAGTACTTTTCATCAAAGAGACCCCTGCCTCATAAAGTTTTTTCCCAGGCCAATGTCTTCAAGTGTTTTCCCCACCCTCTCTTACAGAATTTTTATTGTTTCATGTCTTAAATTTAAACCTTTTATTCAAAGGGAATCAATTTTTGTCAGTGGTGAGAGATACAGGTCCAGTTTCAGTCATCTACATGTGGATAACTAGTTCTCCCAGGACCATTTGTCGAAGATTAAATGACAATATGTGGCTGGGTTCATCTCTAGGTTCTCTAACCTAGTCCATAGATCTACATCTCTATTTTGTGTGCAAGTATCATGATGTTTTGATCATTATAGCCTTGTAGTATAGCCTGAAATCTGGCAACATGATCCTTCCAGATTTGCTTTTATTTCTAAGAACTCTATTGCTATTCAGGGTTTTGTTTGGTTCCATATGAATCAAAGTACTATTTTTTCAAGTTCTTTAAAGTATGACATTGGTACATCGATGGGGATTTCATTAAATCTATACACTGCTTTGGGTAGTATGGGCATTTTAACAATGTTAATTCTTCCCAGCCAAGAGCATGGTATGTTCTTCCATTTGTGTACATTTTCTGTTATCTCCTTTCTCAAAGTTTCATAATTCTCTTTCACATCTTTTGTTACTTTGGTATTTCATCTCCTTTGGCAATACTGTAAAAGGAATAGAGTCTTTGGTTTATTCTTGGCTTGACAATTGTTGGCATATACAAAGGCTACTGATTTGTGGGTAATAATATTTGTATCCTGCTGTATTCCTTGATCATTTCTAAGAGCTTTGTAGTTGAGTCTTATACCTGGATTCCAGGTATAAGATCATGTCATCTGTGAAGAGGGAGAATTTGACCTCCTCTGTCCCCATTGGATTCCTTTGATCTCCTTCTCTTGCCTGATTATGATGGCTAGGACTTCCAACACTATGTTAAATAGTGGAGACAGTGGGCACCCTTTTCTGCTTCCAGATTTGAGTGGAAATGTTTTGAGTTTTACTCCATTCAATTTGATATTGGTAGTGGGTTTGCTGTAAATGGCCTCTATAAGTTTAAGAACTGTTCCATCTAAGCCTGAGCATCACCAAAAATATATTACTGGGATTTGATCAAGCTAAAAAGCTTCAGCACAGCTAAGGGTTCTACAAACAAAGCAAACAGATAGCCTTTGGAACGATAGAGACTTTTGCTTGTTATGAATCTGACAATGGCCTAATAACTAGAATCTACAGAGAACTCAAAGTAAACAATAAGAAAAGTGCAAATAACCCTCTCTATAAGTGGGTGAGAGATTTGAACAGAAACTTCTCTGAGAATGACAGATGAATGGCCAACAAACACATGATAACATGCTTATCTTTAATCATCAGAGAAATGCAAATCAAAACCACTTTAGCCTTTTTGGAGGGAAGTAGGGAGAATCCTCAAAGATCTAAAAGTGGACCAGCAGACCTTCCTTTTGATTCTGGAATCCCATTACTAGGTATCTATCCAGAAGAATAAAAATCATTTTTCCACAAAGACATTTGCACCAACATTTTTATTGTGGCTTAATTCATCATTGCTATGTCATGGAAGCAACTTAAGTAACCATCAACCCATGAATGGAACCACAAATTATGGTATATGTATGTCATAGAATATTACTTAGCCATTAAAGTAGATGGAGGCGTTATATCTTTTACATTTACCTGGATGGAGTTGAAATACATTCTTTGTTATAAAGTATCACAAGAATGGAAAAATAAATATCCAATGTACTCAATACTAATATGAAACCAACATATAAAGGATTGACTTGATTATAAAAACAACAAAACACTAATATAATCTAGTTTGGGGGTAGAGGGAGGGCACCATGGGGAGGGGAAAGATGATTGCCAGAAAGAGGGAGGACATTAGGTGGGATCTCACTGATGTGCACATTGTGGGGGTGTCTAACATTCCCCCTGGGTGAGGGCTCCTTTATAAATGGAACTTTACCCTGGAAGCGAAAACAATTAAACCTAAAATTTTATACCCTCATATTAATTTGAAATAAAAAATAAAATAAAAAAGACACCTGCATCACACTGTAGCACAATGCACAATTTCAAAAATTTGTAGTCAATGTAAGTGCCCATCAAGTCATATGTGGATTAATAAAATGTATGTGTATGTCATGGAGTACTGTTCAGCCATGAAGAAGATGGATTAATTATGTCTGCAACAATCTGGATGGAACTGAAACCATCCCCTAAGTGAAGTATCTCAAGAATGGAGAAACAAACACAAAATGGATTTACTATTAAATTGGAACAAACCAATGAGCACACATGTTCACAAAGGAAAGTCAAAATTCAGTGAATCAAGGAAGGGAAAGGAGGGAGTGGGGGAAGGGCTAAAACCTTCCTAATGGTTACAATGAAAACTATCTGGGAGCTGGGCTCTCTTATAGCCAGGTCACATTACAAAAGCAGTCCAGGCAACCTAAAACATTTATACCTCCTTAATATTTAGGGGCTGAGGGAAAGCAATGGTAGAAGAAAACCCTAGGATTATTTAGGGAATGATACATTTATCCACATGGAATAATTTGAGAATCCACAGATATGCTATTAGAATGATTGGATAGTTCACCAAGATGAATACACAAAAACCAACTCATTTTCATGAATTAACACAATTAGAACATTGCATTTTGCCTTCAAAATGCAATATAACCTATAATGTACCAAAGAATAACTTTCACAAAATTTATAAACCGAGAAAGCAAAAGATGCAAAAAACATAAGAACTATACTACATATCATGGTTCTGGATAGAATGATGTAATATCACAAAGGTGTTAATTATCCCCCAAATTAAACTATAATATAAAATTAAGGCAATTCAAAACTAAATCCCAAATGGATTTTTAATGGGACTATTCTAAAATCATTATAAAAGGAATACTATCAGTAATGGTTAAGACATATAAATTCATAATAATAAGATATATATATATATATATCTTACACATATATTGTATATATTACCCAATAATAATATACACATTATTCTTCTTCTTATGGGGGATGAGTGAGGAGACCAAAACATGTTGACTGCAAATTACAGAAATTAGGACCCTCCATCCCTAAATATTTCTCTCATATAGCCACAAAGCAAAATTACAACTATGCAATTTATCATTACTATATCACTATTACATAATACAATTCATATTATTTATCAGTAATTGTCTTCATAGTGTCCTTTATGGCAATGTTCTCCCTCTCATCCCAGATCCAAGCCAGAGATTTATATTTACCCATATTTTCCTCTTTGCCTCCTTTAATATGTAACAGTTCCTCCCCTAATCTTTGTTTTTCATGACTTTGGTGGTTTAAAGAGTACAGGCCCAATGTTTTGTAAAGGTATTCCTCCTTTGGGGTTTTTCCTATTGTTTTTTCATAATTCAATTCAGGTTATACATTTTTGGCAGAAATGTTACATCTGTGAAACAGTATCATTCTCTGAGGAGGAACTCAATGTCTGTTTGTTGACATGCTTGACTACATGGATCTCCGTCATGCAAAGTGGTTTTTGCAAGATCTCTTTGCTGTAAAGAGTACCTTATAAGTCCTTATTAGTAGTAAATCATAGATGGGAAGATACTTTAAAACCATTTCAATCCCTTATTTGCCAACCAAAGCTAACCCTTGGTTTTTTTCTAACTATATTTCTTGTTCTATCTTTATAATAATTTTGTTATTTGTTTTATGGCCACTCTTTTTTAAGAAATTGGATATTTCTATTTTTTTTTAACAGACCAGTTTGGGTTCACAACAAAACTGTATGGAATCTACAAAGATTTCCCATTTCACTCTTGGTGCTGTACATTAAACTACATGTTTGGGCACAGTTATAACAACACACATCTACCATTACTGTATTATAGAGAGTAATTCTACTTCCCAGAACCAATCATCTCTCCTAGGAGCCTTGGTTACTTTTAGTAAGGAACTAGATTTAGAACAAAAATCTAGAAGATAGATGTTTTAATTATCTTTAGTGTTACTTCTTCCAGGCGTAAAACACTTTTTATATATAAGGGGCAAAATAGTACTTAAAAAATATTTAAAATAACAAAGTAAAATTAAAAACTTGTACCATACACAGTTTTCAAGGAGATGAATTAAAAATTTTTATACTTCTGGTGTAAAGTGTAAACTACCACGGAATAACACAGAAGTTATTTTTACATAGTTACATGTAAATGCAAGAAATGTTCTTACATTAGTGCAAAGAGAAACACACCCAGCAACGTTCACATGACGTTACCAGCTACGGCCCAAATCCATGATGTATTAAACAAACTCTGGCATACTCATAAAATAAAACCCCATTTAGCAGATAAAATTTGTGGAGTAGAAATCCATTTTCAATCCATAATTCAAACATAAAATGTTTAAAAGAAAAAAAGAAAGTTATATAAAAGATACCTACAAAAGGATATTTTAATCTGTTTAAAATACACAACAATGCTATTTATGGTTTATGTGTATATTTGCATTTATTTCCATCGTAGAAACATGAATTACAATGATCAGTGTTAACGGTTTACTCCTGAAGGGACAAAAGGATTCAACGAGGCTTCACCTTTACTCTGAAGTTTTATTTCTTTAAAATTAAAACCTGAAATACATAATTATATAGGTTTTTGAAGTGTTTTACAATTTATATAAATTTGTGTAATTACATAGCATATGGGCTTTTTGTCACATTATGAACATGTAGTGGAATTACTGAGGAAAACAGTGGGACAAAATCTAGAAAGTAAGCAGTGTTAAATCTGACGGTTTTGACCTAGGTGTTGCCCTTTTGCAGGGAAATGTAGACTTCCTCATGTCCCCCACCCCCATTTTGCAGTAAAGTAGAAAACTTTGGAAGGCAGTGTCTTTCTGTAAGAAGGAATGAAATCTCTAATATGTTGCTTACTCATTTGAAGGTGCGATGAAGTAATTTCACATTATCATGAAATGTGTTACGTATGTGTTAAATCCTGTACTAGGAAATATTTAGAAAATATAACATTCTAGAGGAAGAGGGTCATTTCAACAGAGCCTAGTGTTGGAATATATTAAAGGAGACAGAATTAGGAACCCCTTGTCTGGGGAAAAATTAATATTGCAAAAAGAGAATCAAATGTGGCTGATCTAAAGTAGAAACCATAAAACTATTTATTAATGAAAATGATACAGAGGGCAAAAAAGGTACTCTGAGCAACAGGCCAGTTACTTTCGTAGGCCACAATTTTAAGATAATAAGACAGAAGTAAAAAATATATATTTCTTCATGAAAAACAGAGGTGGAGAAGGAAATGGAAATTTGTCTCAGTGTGTGGATGGGCACAGGAGACGGCCAGTAAAATTAAGAATTATGCAAGGCCTTAAGGGGCAGGTGTGTAAAATAATGTAAAGAATTTTAATGATATCCAAATCAACCCTAAATTCTAACCCCATTTCTAATTATTTAATAACCTTTGCCGGGACACTTGACTTCTCTGAGTCTCAGCTTTCACATTTGTAAATAAGGAAAAGGTATTCAATTATCTCTTATGGTCCTACCTTAGCATTTTATGATTCTATTAAATGCAAATCATTGCTTAATTGATACCATATTTCCAAGTGTCTGCAAGGTGCAAGGTATTTTTATAGTTGTTTTATATATGCCATCTCATATTATTTTCAAGAGGGATGTATTACAAACTTTTTTCACAGGACTCAGAAGCTTATCAAGATTTGCTAAGTAGTTCAAGGTCACTGAGCTAATCGGTGGTAGAGCTGATACATGAAGCTGGGTCTGAGTTCCGAGGTCTGTGTTCTTTCCAATATTCCACCTAGGCTAAAGATAATGACTAAATGGAATGATTAAGTGGTTTCTAAATGAGGGGGTGGCGAGCAGAGACCAAGAATGTGAAAAGTACTCTGCTGAAATATTTTTCTATTTCCAGAATCATATGGAAAATCAATACATTTTTTCAAATGGCAAAAAAAGGTTTTACTGGTCTATTAATTAGAACTTAGTGTGAACCATATTAATCAGGGAAGCATATAGCTGAGATATTACTATTTCTTTGAAATTTTGATCAGGTAAAAAGGAAGGAGGCAGAACACAGGGAGGTGGATAGACTATGTAGAATGAGATAATCAGATAAATTGAAAGAAGCAAAAAAGGCACTTGAGGGACTATGGAATAGGAAAATATAAATTTAGGGTAAAGAAGGGCTCAAAAAGGAGGAATAGTGGTTATAACCAAAAAACAGCTCTACTTAAAATTCTGGCAGAAGCTAATACCCCTATCACTGAATTAGCACATTAAGGTCCTTTAGATACCTACACAGCACATTCCCCCAATTCAGCTCATTCTCCTCTTTCTTGCATCTATTTCCTTATTCATTACATAAATATTTCTGATATTTTTAGACTAATCTTCTCTCCCCAACTGAATCTCATTTTTGTCATTAGTGAGGTTGAGGCAATAGAGGGTTCAGGAACGAAAAGGGAAAATGAGGCTTTAAATAAGATGAAGATACATAAGTACTAACCGACCTCCTCCTCCTTCTCCTTCTACCATAAAAATCCATTAAGAGACCTGCTAAATTATGAACGTGTTTTTTTTTTTTTTTTAAATTTCAGAACATTAGAGGGTACATGTGTTTTGTTTACATAGTTTTATTCACAAATTGCGTCAGGGTTTCAATCATGCCCCCCACCCCCCAGATAGAGGGCGCCATACTCAGTAGGTGTGAATTTACCCACCCCCTCATCCCCCTGTCCCGGATTGATTTTCATTGAGATTTATTCCCATATGCTCACTTGATCGATCAGTTCTGACCTGATATAGAATACATGTGTTGGGTTCTATATTCCCGTGATGCTTCCCCTACAAGAATGGGCTCTGATTTTATCCAGGTTGTCACAGCAGATACTAGATCACCATTTCCCTTTATGGCTGAGTCGTACTCCACAGCATACATATAGCACATTTCATCAATCCATTCATGTATTGTGAGCCCTTAATTTGTTTCCACGTCTTTGCAATTGTGAATTGTGCTGCTATAAACATTCATATGCGGGTCTCTTTTTTTATAAAGTGACCTTTTTTCCTTTGAGCATATAACCAGAAGTGGGATTGCTGGATCAGTTGGTGGGTCTGCTTTAAGTTCATGGAGGCATCTGCATAAGATTTTTCATAAAAGTTGCACTAGTTTGCAGTCCCACCAACAGTGCGATGAGTTCCTTTCTCTCCTCACTCATGCCGGCATTTTAGGACTTATTAATGCGAGCCATTCTCATGGAGTTAGGTGACATGTCACTGTGGTTTTGATTTACATTTCCCTAATAATTAGAGACACTGAACATTTTCTCATGAATTTGTAGGTCATTTGTCTATCTTCCTTTGAAAAGTTTTTCTTCATGTCCTTTCCCCACTTTTTAACATGATTATTTCTTGCCGATTTGCTTGAGTTCCTTGAAGATTCTGGTTCTCAGTCCTTTATCAGATGTAGAGCATGCAAATATCTTTTCCCATTCTGGGCATTAGCTCTTTTGACTGTGTTCTTGGCTTTCCAGAAGCTTTTAATGTGGTTAAGGCCCATTTATTTATTTTAGTTGTTACTACGATTGCTTTTGGGATCTTCATAAATTCTTTGCCTAGGCTGATATCAAGAAAAGTTTTTCCAGCATTTTCTCCCAGGATTCTTGTAGTTTCTTGCCTTAAGTTTAAGTCTTTTATCCGTAGTGATTTCATTTTTGTGAGTGGTTAGAGGTCAAGATCCCATTTTAGTCTTTTACATGTGGCTATCCAGTTTTCCCAGCACCATTTATTGAACAGGGAATCTTTTTCCCAGTGTGTGTTTTTTATCTGCTTTGTCATAGCATGTAGGGTTTTTGAATCAGCTCTCCTACTTGGCCACCCAATGCCTAGAAACTGCTGTAACCACTCTGACAATATTTAGTAAATACTAAAGAGAAATGGCCTTATTTATTTATCTATTCTCCTGCTTCTTTTACTTCCCGGTTATCTTGCTTCTTTTACTTTCCTGTGTTTTTTTTTTTTTCTTTCTTGAGAAAAAGAAAAAATATCAGGTTAAATTACAGACAAGATGGATAGGATCAGTAATATTCTCTAAATTTAAGTTCCTATGATATATTACTGCTACAAACACACACAGAAATATAGGTCTTTTCTTTTAAAGAAGTTTTTAGTGTTTTTTTCTTTAATTCAGGCAAAAAGTAATTTAGTTGCCACCATCCTAATTTTTCAAGTCAAATATGATTTGGATCTGAAGAAAAAATAATTTTCTTTACTCAAAAAGCCTAATTTGGACATGTATCTCAAAAGGACTCTGATAACAACGTTTAAATGATCAGAGGCCATGGGGAGTTAGTCATTTTCTATTTCTGGATCATTTACAACTGTCTGTTTACTCGTTGGAAGGTTTTCATATTCTATCTACTGGGTTCAAGTACTAATATCTCATTTCTAAATTATATTTCAATCCATGTTTCATATAAATGGCCTGATGGAAGGATGCAATAAAAGTACTTTGTAATACTGAGTCCACTCGTGCCATTACAGAAAGCACAATGTCAGCACTTTCACTTCCATTATACACCCTATTTGCTCAGAAATTATATACAGAGCCATAAAAATTTGCCTTGCTGTGAAGTACTAGCTCAGCCCACGAATAAACAATTAGATAAAAACCATAAAATGGCTAACACATTGATTAAGAGTAAAGTTTGGGCCAACTGTGTATGTGACCTGGGTTAGTAGCACTTCACAAGTATTCTTTCTGTGATAATAAGGCAGAAGCTACTAGACAAGGATTCCCAGGTGGGAAGAAAAATATCGAGGCATAGACACAGGTGCCTGAGGCTAGCAGCAGATGAGTTTGCTTGTTTCTCTGCCTTAGCTGAGAAAAAGAATTAGGGTGAGTATAAATGTAACATTTTGATGGCATGCTGCTATCATCACTACCATGGGTGTGATCAGGAGAACTTTTTATTTTTTTTTGGTAGAGACAGAGTCTCACTCTATCACCCTCGGTAGAGTGCCGTAGAGTCACAACTCACAGCAACCTCCAGCTCTTGGGCTTAGGCGATTCTCTTGCCTCAGCCTCCCGAGTATCTGGGACCACAGGCACCTGCCACAACACCCTGCTATTTTTTGATGCAGTTTGGCCAGGGTCGGGTTTGAACCTGCCACCCTCAATATATGGGGCCAGCGCCCTACTCACTGAGCCACAGGCGCCACCCTGATTAGGAGAATTTTTGACCAAAGACCAAGGAGACTGCCATGTCCTATTCCCATGTATATATAAAATCCACCTTATAGATCACAAAGTGAAAATTTCATGATTCTAGGGGATAAGCATCAGTCATGGTTTTTCATTGTTTAAATTAATATATATCTTTATTTTTAAAAAAGTTTTCATTTTTTTCCCCTTAATTTGGGCAAAAAGCAGCTTTGTTTCCACTATCCTAATTTTTAAAGTCAATATCTTTAGTTTATGTTGAGGATAATATTAAATAAAAATCTAGGCACTACGCACACTATTCCTCAGTCATTGATGGCATCTTAGTCCAGGCTGCTGCAATGGAAGAGCACAGACTCGGTGGCTTAGTCCAGACATTTATTTCTCATAGTCCTAGAGGCTGGAAGTCTCAGAGCAATGTGCCAGCTTGGTTCTCGGTGAGGGGTCTCTTCCTGACTCGCAGACAGACACCATCTCACTGCATCTTCCCAGGGCAGAGAGGGGCAGAAGGGGAGAGAGGGAGAGAACACACAGTGCGAGTAAGTAGCTCTGGTCTCTCATCCTCTTCCTTAAGGACTCTGATCCCACCATTAGAATCCCCTCTCATCATCTCATCCAGACCTAATGACTTCCCAAAGGCCCACTTCCAAATGTCACCTTGGAAACGAAAGCTTCAACATATGAATTTTGAGAGGACGCAAACATTCAGTCCATAACAGATGGTGAGGTTTTCTCTTGAGGTTGATCTGGTTTGAAAGACCACATAAAGATTCCAGAAGCCCATCGTTTTATGATTAACTAATTCGGACAAGACCTGGTTGCTGTTCCTTTCTCTGAAAATGATATTCTGACACCCAGGAGGATTCACAGTGATAACACCAGTTGAACTATCTTATTTCTCATTTGGATAACTAAAGAGTGATTCTCTAGTCTCTCTTAAAAGAGATATAAAGTAGCAAGTATGTAAAACAACTCATGATGTTATATAAATGCTGTGGAATATTTCATCCTGTTAAATTCTTGAAACCTATTAGGATTTTAGTTTCCATTTCAAAACTTAGTAGCTATGTGCAAACCACTAAATCTCTTTATCCTCTTGCTTCCTCATCTTTAAAATGAGGACAAAAATAGTACCTAATTCATAGTTTGTTGTGAGTGGTACGTTAACCGATAAATGATAATTGATAAATTGATAAATGATACCAAATGTTAATTGATAACTGGTAAATGATAAGTACCTAGAATAATGCCTAACACACAGTTAACAACTAACAAATTACTAGTTGAGGAGTGGAATGGCCCAAGTCTTACTGGATCATACATTTCTAGGGAGAGTTCTCCAAGTCCTCATATTTATAGACAAAAAATCCATCGCTTTAGGAATGATTAGAAAATAAATCCTTTAGTTTGTGTACCCAGATTATCCAAGTGTTTATGACATAAATGAAAAGAAAAATAAAAAGGACAAAAGGCAATGTGTTATTTCCTTTTCTTTCAAGTCTCATTTATTACATTTTGATAATACAAAAGTATTCATAACCCTTTAGAATCTTATCAGTTCATTGCCAGGTGTTAAATCACCAGATGAGACATGAAAATATTTCTTTTAAGTTGTCATTTCCTTTCTTTGTGGAATGTCAAACAAAAGAAACTACTATTATCACATTCAATATTTTTATTGTGGTAAAATATTTCACAGAATAGATGCCCATAAAGTTATATTTATCAACAAATTAAATTAGCATTTACCATCAAAAAAGTGAAAAAAATTAAAAAATAAATTATTTCAGTCAAGTCTAGACACATTTATATATTTATTTTGGTAAAGAATACTTTGCTAAAAGGCAAACTTATATTTCCTTTGGTTTCTCTGAGATAAAAAGCTATCCATTTTCTTATAAACGATTATGATTTCAGTAGAAGTGATAATCAATCCAAAAGCTACATCTTTTACATTTACCTGGATAGAGTTGACATACATTCTTCTAAGTAAAGTATCACAAGTAATGGAAAAATAAATATTCAATGTACTCCATACTATTATGAAATCAATATATAAACAGTTACATGATCATAAGAACAATAAGACAGTCCATTTTGGGGGTAGGGGGAAGTGGTGGGCAGGACGTTTGGCAGGAGGAGGAAGGGCATGAGGCGGGATCTCCCCTAAGGTGCACATTGTGAGGGTGGATAACACGCCCCCTGGGGGAGGGGCTCTTCTACAAATGGAACTTTACCCTGGAAGTGAGAACAATGTAACCTAAAAACTGTACCCTCATATTAATTTGAAAAAAAATTTTTAAATACTCAAAAAAACCTGTATTGGTATGACTTACATACAACTTTAAAGCTTATTGAATTAAATTATACCTTCAAAATAAAGGAGCAAGTTCTACTAATCCAAAAATGCTACTATTTGAAGTATTAAGTACACAGTCACTTGAATATTGTGTTTTGCCAGAAGCCATACATCTTAAGATCACTTATCAAATGGCTCTTCCATCACGTAAGAACACAAGCTGCAAGGTAGTTTAAGTCCACAAAGGAAATTAATAGTGTGCAAATGTTTCTCAGGCACCGGGATGTGTGCTTGTGTCTATTACTGGGTAAACCCCCAGAATTGCTCTACTTCCAACAGAAGTAGAAGCTAGAATAGGCGAAGCTAATAAACTTGAATTAACAAAGGTTGAAGGGTGTCAGTAATCCTGCAAAGTCCTGGACAGAGAAGATGTAACAGACAGAAATATACCATAGCATTTTTCTGGAATTAAACAGAGAGAAGTGGAATTAAGACCCAGGATACCACTGGCCAATTAAGGTCCAGTCTATTATAGCAGCTCAGCTGATAACCACCTCTCTCTATAGCCCCTCGTCCTCTGGCCCTCATCACTCCCACCTACACAATGAGAGTTACCTGTCTCAGAGAGGCCTGCATCAGACCCACCATCTCCACTGCCTCAACCTCCCCTTTTCATGTTCTTTGAGTAAATGAACAGTGAAGCTTTTGTGTATTATCACTACATGCAAACACATAACTAAATCATATTTTAAATGGATAGGAGAGAAGAAAAACACAAATGAGCACTACTTGCTTTGGGAGCAATTCTTTCTCTCTAAACCATCCAGGAAAAGAACCAAACTAGGGAGAAACATGCATAATGAAAGAAAAACGGATCCATGCCATAAGGAATCAGAAATTTCAGTTAAGTGTAAGGAATGAGAAATTAAAGGAAAAAAAAAACAAATATCCCTTATTTGGCTTAAAATAGTAGGCATACAAAATAATGGAAAGGAACAGTGTTGGCAACTTGCCCAGTCTTTAACCAGCTGGGGTAGGTTTAGAGGTGAGTCCAGCTGTGGGACAATCAGGGGACTCATTTCAAACTCATTGATGCCTGTAGGATGGGTTCTGTTTGTTGAAGCCACACTGAGCAGAAAGCCCCCTGGTCTGATTATAAAAGGGAACCTGCAGGGACTGGCTTTTGGTAAGAGCAGCTGTGCCAGACCCACAAGAGCACTCCTGATGGTTTGGGGAAATAGAAAGCAAAGCCCTCATTGCAGAGGCAAACATTCCCCTTCCAGCTCTCATTTACTCCTCACTCTCAGGCTGCCGTCTCTCTGAATTTGCATAGTGAGCATTGCAATCCAGATGAAAGCTGAAGAGAAAAGAATAGATTTACTGTAATTTCAGATAGACACTCTCAGCACTCCCAAAGATACGTTATTGCTATTCCAATTTATGCATCCTTATAAATGAGATTAATACTTGCCTATACATTGGGGAAAAAAATCACCATTTCTTTAAAAGATAATACAATACGTTCCAAGAAATCAAACAAATACATCCTCTGAAATAGAGTAGCACAAAGAAGGAAAAGATACTTCCAAATGTTTAATTTGTACTTTTAACAAGATTTTGAGATGCTGCATCTATAAAAGCAGAATAGCCCTATGCAAAAAGGGAAAAAGATGAAGGAAGTCATGTATTGAAGGAGTATTTATTCTTCAGCTGTCCTGTTGGAGGCACTGAGCTGAGCTCTCCAAAAACTGTTGTGAATGATGACGGTGCACTCCCTGCCCTTGCAGTGTCTGTGTTTAAATGACAAGGTGCCTACCTAAACACAATTCATAAAAATTAGTTGTAAGTGTTCATGGTGCTATGCAGGGAAATTGTGTGTGACGCAGGGGCACAAGGGACAGAGACTGACAAACTAAGTTGTGGAATCCTGAAAGGCTTCCCTGAGGAAGTGACACTCAAGGTGAGAAGGAAAACATGAGTTGTTAATAGCAAGGCCAAACGTGGGGAAAGCATGACACAGGGAGAGGAAAAATCAAATGCCAATTGAAAATAAGAAAAAAAAATCAATGATATGTTTAAAGAAGCAAGAGGCCTGGAAGTCAGAAGAATAGTGTAAGGGAGAAAGATGTGGCAAAGGAAGAAAAGTATTGTTTAACCAGAGACTGAGAAGTATGTCAAAGACTCTGAATTTTATCCTAAAAATAATGGAAGACAAACAATGGAACATAATGGAGAAATAAGTCCACACACACATAGGAAATTCATTTTCAGCAAAGTTGCCAAGAACATACATGGGGGAAAGGACAGTGTCTTCACTGAATGGGGCTGGGGAAACTGAATATCTGTATGCAGAAGAATGAAACTAGACCCCTCATCTTTCACCATAAGCAAAAATTAGCTCAAAATGGTTTACAGAATTAAATGTAATACCTAAAACTAAAAAATTACCCAAAAAAGTATTGTGGAAATGCTACAAGGCAGTATTCTAAGAAAATTTTGGGGGGTAAGACCTCCAAAGCATAGATAGTAAAAGCAAAAATGGACAAATGAAATCACATCAAGCTAGAAAGCTTCCGCACTGCAAAAGCAAAAACAAAATAACTAACAACTAGCAAATTTAATAGGCAATCTACTCCTCCCTCTCAGGGTGGAGTATCTCTAAATTTGCATAGTGAATGTTTCTAATCCAGATGAAAGCCAAAAAGAAAATCATACATTTATTGTAATTTCAGGTAAATATCTAGAATATAGAAGGAACTCAAATAACTCAATAGCAACAAACTAAATTTTCTGACTTTTTTTGATGTTAATATGGGCAAAGACCTATATAGACATTTTTCAAAAGAAGACATGAAAATGGCCAGCAGGTATAGAAAAGAAATGCTCAGCTTCACTAATCAGGGAAATGCAGATCAAGTTACCAGGAGATATCATCTCACACTAGTGAGAATGGTTGTATTAAAAAGTCAAAAAATAACAAATTCTAGTGAAGATGTACAGAAAGGGGGTGCTAGTACACTGTGAAGGGGAATATAAAGTAGTACAACCATTTGGAAAACAGGGTGTGGGCTCCTCCAAAGACTAAAGATATGATTACCATGTGCTCCAGCAGTCCCATGCCTGGATATATGTCCAAAAAAAAAAAAAAAAAAAAGTTGGCATAACAAAGAGATAGCCTCTTTCCCATCATCTTTATTGTAGCAGTTCATAATGGCCAAGATAAGGAATCAGCCTAAGTGTCCTTCAGTGGATAAATGGGTAAAGAAAATGTGATGCGTACATGAAAGAATATTATTTAGCTGTAAAAAACTGAAATTATGTCATTTGCAACAACATAGATGGAAATCACGGTCATTACATTAAATTCAATAAGCCAGGTTTAAAAAGATAAATATCACAGTTCCTACTCTTGGTTATGAAAAGTAGATCTCATGGCCATAGAGAGTAGAACAGTGGTTATTCAAGGCTGGGAAGAGAGACAGAAAGGGGATGGAGAGAAGTTGGGTAATGGGTACAAAAATAGCTCGATTGAAGGAATTATAATTTTTGCTAGTTGTTGGTAAATCATAGTGAACAACAATTTATTATGTATGTAAAAATAGCTAAAAGGTAATATAATGTTCCCAACGCAAAGAAGAGATAAATGTTTGTGCTGATAAACATCCTAATTATTTTTATCATTACACATTGCTACAGGTACCAAAATATCACATGTATTCCCCAAATAACTACAACTATTAAGTATCAATTTAAAATAAACCCCCAAATAAATAAGACAACTAAAAAACTATAAGCAAAGATAAGACACAATCATATTTGTTTATAGGATATTATTCTGCCAAATATCTGGAGAAGAGGCTGGCAGACACTGAGAGGATATGAAAGGAGACAAGTTAGGAAGCCATTGGAGCGACAAACATGAGCAATGAGACTTACTTGATGTGGGATGGAGGCATCTAGAGAGAGGGAAGTCATTTGGAGCCTGAAATAACTCACAGAAATTAAGAGCAATCTGGCTGATGAAAATTGACAAGAAAGGAAATTAATGATAAATTGAAAAAAGGCTTAGTTACATGTGAACTCAAGATACCTCCTAAAATTCAGAAGAAAAGCCAGAAAGAATGAAGATGATGGGAAAAATCTTAGGTGGACAGACTTAAGAAATCACACATTAGGGTAAGGTGAGATACAGGAATAGCCAAATGGAACCAAAAAAGTGAGAAAATAAAGTTTACATCCGCCCTAGGATTATTATTCAGAAATGAATGAACACTTTACAAAGATGGGGGAAATTTCAAATATATATTACTAAGGGAAAGAAACTGATGTGGAAAATGCACTTACTATATCATTTCAGCCATGTGACATTCTGGAAAAGGAAAATCTGTACAGACAGTAAGAGTCAGTGATAGCTGGGGTTTCACAGGAAGGAAGCAAGGGTGAGTAGCTAGCATACAGGGCAATTTCAGGGCAGTGAAACTATTGTAGAACTTGGTAAGGTAGATACGTGACATTATGTAATTTTCAAAGTCCATAGACCTGGGCAATGCAAAAAAAAAAAAAATCTAATGTTAAGTATGAACTGTAGTTAATAATACTCGATTGCTATACATTCATCAATTGTAGCAAATACACCACACTAATAGACATTAACATAGTACCTGAACCTGCAGCGGGCAGGGAGGGGAGAGGCAGTATATGGAAACTCCCCTTCGTACTTTGTGTACAATTTTTTTGTAAACCTAAAACTCCTATAAAAATAAACCCTGATTTAAAAAAAAAGAAAGAAATAATATTGGGCAGCGCCTGTGGCTCAATGGAGTAGGGTGCCGACCCCATATGCTGGAGGTGGCAGGTTCAAATCCAGCCCAGGCCAAAAACTGCAAAAAAGAAAAAAAGAAAGAAAAGAAATAATATTCGACACGTAAGACATGTTTTAAAAACCAAAGGAAGGCCGGAAGAATTCAAAGATAAAAATGCTTACCAAGTACCTGAGACAACAGCTTGAGTTTGAGTTTACTACATCAAAAGAAAGGCAAGCCAGACTGAAAAATGAGGTGTTTGGTAGTTACAAAGTCAACTAAAGGAGAAACAGAGAAGTGCATAGTATGGATAGAAAAAAATGGTTACTATGAATCATCTAAATTATGCTTTAAAACAGGCAATACAGCAGGGGGAAAGGATCCAGAATACTGCAGGGGAGGAAGTGGGCCCATGCCACAGGCCAAAGAGGAGTGAACACAGAAAGACCCGTATTTCTCGGGTGTGTTCTATATAACTGGTTGCCGTGGTAGCATGTAATATATTTGAAAAACAAACAGGAAATCAGATCTGTTGAGTGAAAGCAGATGGGCTAGAAGAAAGCGGGAAGAAGTGACTCAGTACCTGCAGCTCAGTCAGTAGGGACCAGCCACATACACCGAGGCTGACAGGTTCGAGCCCAGCCGGGCCTGCTAAACAACAATGACAACCAAAAAAATAAATAAATACAAGAAAAACAGGCTGGTGTTGTGGCTGTAGTCCTAGCTAATTGGGAGGCTGAGGCAAGAGAATTGCTTAAGCCCAAGGGTTTGAGGTTGCTGTGAGTTGTGACGCCACAGCACTCTACGGAGGGTGACATAGTGAGACGCTATCTCAAACAACAAGAACAACAAAAAAGTGGGATGAAGAAAAGTGATAGCTAGAAGATACACATTCTAGAAATGGGGATTCCCATGGATGGCTCCTCTCCACAAACTGACAGACCTGTGGCATGGCACAGTCAGACTGGGGTACTGTCTGCTGATCAGCCATTCTGAGGCTCAATAAGGAAATTAATAAAACCTTACTCCTTGCTGCATTATTTTAAAGTAAAATCTTTTACGGGGATACAAAAATTTTTGTTTATAACTAGTCTCCCTCAGAGGTCAAGCTCTGCCACGCATTCCTAGAAATATGTCTTCCATCTCTTCATCTGAGATCAAATACTTCTCAGGTCTTTGCCCAGTATCTTCTCATGCTGCCCGTGATGTTTTTCCTCAGTTAGAGTGACCAGATTATTTAGAGTCTAAAACTTTCTTTACAATGCCATGGCAGGAATAAGAAAACTGAGCATCTTTTAATATCAGTATGAAAGAACCCAAATGAACAGTGGGAGACAGCATGGTTGATAGGAGCTGAGTTTCACCTTTTCCTTTCAAAATACTAAAAACTACTTATTTACGAAAAAAGTCAAGTGGATAAAAGACTGCTAGAAATTCTGAAAAGAGTGGGCCCTTTTATGAGACTATCTCAAAAATAAAATCCTCGTAATGAATGAATGTTAATAGTGGTGGGAAACAATATTCTTCTTCACCAAGGAAGAGACGGGGGAGCCACCTGATAATAGTCACAACAAGCAAATAGATTTATCAGGGCTGCTATCTTATTTCAGTTGTTGACTAACCACTTAAACTTGTGTAGATCTAGTTTTTTCTTGGCTGAATGGTCATTTCTCATTGTAAGGAAGAAAACATTTCTAAGCATCAGTCACCTTCTCTTCCTAATGGGGGTCTCCATCAGCCAATATTGCCCTAAACGCATTCAAAGGCAGAAGCAGGATCTGAGTACACCTAACAAATGCATATACTTGACAACAAATCTAAAATAGATGCCAATAAATTCCATAACAACTATTTCTGTATGTTAGGCCAAGTTCAGTCAATGTAACACTTTTATATAAATTCCAATGGTTATTTCTGAGACAGAGAAAATGAAAAGGATACAGGGCATCTATACCAGGGGTCCTCAAACTTTTTAAACAGGGGGCCAGTTCACTGTCCCTCAGATGCTTGGCAGGCCAAACTATAGTTTTAAAAATATCTATGAACAAATTGCTATGTATGCTGCACATATCTTATTTTGAAGTAAAAAACAAAATGGGAACAAATACAATATTTAAAATGAAGAACAAATAAAGTTAAATCAACAAACTTACCAGTATTTCAATGGGAACTATGGACCCGCTTTTGGCTAACAAGATGGTCAATGTCCAGTTCCATATTTGTCACTGCTAGTTGTAACAAGTGTTGCAAGTGTGCATCAGTTACTCTAGATTTGGTTGGAGATTTCAGATGTTTCATTCTGGAAAAAGTCTGTTCACAGACATAAGTGCTGCCAAAGATGGTTGCCATTTTGAGTGCATGGTTCCTGAGATTAGGGTATGTCTCAGAGGGGAGAGATACATAGAAATTAGGAAGGCTGCTTGACTTGAATGCGTCTTTCAGAGAGTCACAATTCTGCAGTTCAGCCAGTTCCATTTGGTAAATTGTATCCACATTTTCTTTTTTTTTTAATTTCAAGATACTTTATTCTTAAAACAGGTCATAACACTAAGCTTTTGGCCCATTCTGCCACTGTACAAGCTACAAATGCTTGCTGAGCAGCAGAGGGGTGCTCTTTCATAGCATGTCTGAAAAGTGAATAAAAATCCATATAAAACAAATATTCAAATA
>CAUYRH010109880.1:0-51842 GCA_963574655.1 Perodicticus potto
TCATAAATGAAACTCATTTTAGCTGGGTACAGGATCCTGGGTTGAAAGTTCTTTTGTTTTAGGAGATTAAAAGTCGTTGACCATTCTCTTCTAGCTTGAAAGGTTTGATCAGAGAGATCTGCAGTTATTCTAATATTCTTCCCCTTGTAGGTAATGGATTTCTTACATCTGGCTGCTTTCAGAATTTTTTCGTTCATATTAACTTTAGTGAACTTAATTATGATGTGCCTGGGGGATGACTTATTCGGGTTGAGTCGTGCTGGGGTTCTGAAACTGTCTGCTCTCTGAATTTCAGAATCTCTTGGCATGTCTAGAAAGTTCTCTCTCATAATCTCATAAAGAAGAAACTCTGTGCCTTATGATGCCACTTCATAGTTTTCAGGTATCCCTATAAGGTGAATATTGGTTTTCTTCGAGTTGTCCCAGAGCTGTCTGAGAGAATGATCCATTTTTGCCTTCCATTTCTCTTCCTCTTTGGAAGTTTGGGATCGTTTGAAAGCTTTGTCTTCCATATCAGAAATCCTTTCTTCTGCTTGCTCCATTCTGTTACTGAGGGATTCTACTGTATTTCTCAGATCTTTGAGGGCTGCAACTTCTTGTCTCAATGTGTCAAAATCTTTGGTCATTTTGTCTTTGAATTCTTTGAATTCTTGAGACAACTTTTGGGTCATCTTTTAGATTACTGCTTGAAATCCTAATTCCATCTTTTCCTCCATTCCACTGATCTTATTTGCTATCCAGAGTCTGAATTCGATTTCTGACATCTCAGCCATTTTCTTATGCAAGGGATCTTGTGCTGTATCTACCTTGTCATTCCTTGGGGGAGTAGATCTACTCTGATTATTCATATTGCCAGAGTTTTTCTGTTGATTCCGCCTCATGATTATTCTTCACTGTTGCCTATGACCATCCTCAGAGTTGGAGAGGTGTCTCTCCCATATCAGACCCTGACAGGATCACTCTGTTGTTGCTGGATCTTTTTAGGGAGTGACCCTGTGTATCTCCTCTGGGACTGTCCCACCCAGGGAATTTGGGCTGCAGGAGCATCTCTGGAGTGTGACACGTCCAGATCAAGCAGCAGGGTGTGGGATGGGGCACCTGGTGGCCTTTGCAAAGGGAGCCCACATCCCCATCAGTCTCTGGCTGGGAGGAGATCTCTGGAGAGAGGGCAGTGAGCCTGGGGCATGTATGGGTGCCGGGAGGGAGTCCCAGCGGAGTTCCTGGCTGCTGTTGGTGGCGGGGTGCCAGTCGGGCCATGCGGGGGTCCTGGCGGAGTGGAGATCCTGGCTGCTGTGGGTGGCGGGACTGGGGCACGGATCGGAGCCGGGCGGGGATCCAGGGGGGGTGGCGGTCCGAGGCTGGGCAGGGCACAGATCAGCACCACACGGGAGTCCCGGTGGTCTTCCTGGCCACTGCTGTCTCGGGCCAAGGCCTGGAGGGGGTCCTGGCAGAGTTCCTGGCCGCTATGGGCCGCCTGAGGCCCGGTGGGGCATGGATTAGAACCATGTTGAGGTCTTGGCGGTGTCCCTGGCCTAGGGGCTGGTGGGAGCTCAGTGGGGCCCCGGAGTCTCTTACTTGGCAGGCCGCCTGGTCCGGCAGACAGGGAGGGTGGGCGCTGCTCAAGTCCTCCTCCCTCAGTTTCAGCAGAGGTCAGGCTTCTGGTGCCTCAGGTAAGGGGTGAAGGGTGTCCTGGAAGTTCAGAATGGCGGAAAATTTTAGTTCAGTTTTTCTGCCTGAAGCTTGGTTTCTGGAAGTCGCAACTTGCCTCAGAGGTGACTTGGGTGACTTGCAGTTATCACTTCTCTCTCTCTCAGCTGGGTACCCGGTCTTCAGCTCTATTGGGCAGTTTCTGGAGGTTATCTTTCCTTTTGGACAGGAACCTCTGTCAGACGCTGCTTCCAGTAGGCCATCTTGACCCTCCCTCTAATTAAATGTTTTTCTGAGCAGAGAGACAGTGTTACTGATAAAGAGAAGCTGGGACAGCCAGAAACTAGAAGAACTGGTGAAAACATGGCAAAAATTCATCAGCTTGTGCATCAAAATCATTGTCTGACTGTGAGAAGCATAGCAGACCATGTAAACATCAATATAGAGTAAAGAAAATCTCATCTGAAAATCTTGTCATGAGAAAGGTGTGGCTCTTGCATCACTACAATGCACCAGCTTACACAGCACTATCTGTGAAGGGTGTTTAGCCAGTAAACAAATAACTGTATTGAAACACCCTCCTTACTCACCTAATCTGGCCACCAATGACTTTTTTCTTGACCTAATATAAAGGAAATATTGAAAGGAAAACATTTTGATGTTATCCGGGACATCAAGGGTAATTCAACAACAGCTCTGATTGCCATTCCAGAAAAAGAGTTCCAAAATTGCCTGAAGGCTGGACTTGGGCTTGGTGTCAGTGCATAGCTTCCCAAGGGGAGCACTTTGAAGGTGACCGTGGAACATTCAGCAGTGAGGTGTGTAGCACCTGTCTCAGGCCGAGATCGCAGACTTGACCATCAGAGCTTGTTCTGGTTTATTGGTGGTAGTGGTTGTTAATCTCTTCCTGTTTCTAACCACAAATTAAACCTCATTACACATGTGCATGTGCAGGGACAACACTGTGTACAGGCTACCTGGGCTTTCAGCCTCGCCTGTGGGACTCAGATGTGCCCTGGGACACCAGGGGGCTGTCATAATTGTATGCTTTCTGTATGCATACTATGTACAATCCAACAGTCAAGCACATATACCACAGTTGAAGAAGGGCATTCGTAATTACCACCCTTAACTAGCGTTCTAGTAGAAAAGCATGCTGAACTGCAATCATGACACCAATTTCCAGCCCCACTTCCTCATGCAGCAGCCTCCATGTCACTGAGCTGAACGATTATTCTACCTTCTCTCATCACTGTCATGTGAGTCATTTGAACTGCAATTGTCTTATTGCTGGGACCTCTGCAGTCCCAAATATTTCCACTGGGCAGTGACCCTTGACCTCCATCAGGTGCTCTGGGCCCTGCCTCTTTTCTGGGGAGCCCCCAGGAAGGTCTACATGACTCTGTTCTCTCTGAGCCCCTTGGGTCAGGTCTTTACTCCCAAACTCCACTGAGTGGCTCAGGTAGAGGCCAGTGACTGGATCCAAACTGCTGCCCAGCCTCTGTGTGTGTCCAGCCAGATGTGCCAGCAGAATTTGACACTGTTGCCAAGTCAACATGGTGGCTGAGTTGGTCTTTTTTGGAGCTCCTAAGTTTTCGTTCCTCTCACTGGTCACAGTTTTCTGGCTCACCCCCTTCCTGACCTGTAAAGCCTGGAGGACCCGAGGCCTCAGGCTGTGCATTCCTGGTCCCCATCTCTTCCCACATGTGACTGCATAGCAGTGACTTCCACCTTTGTGTCTATCCAGATCCTGTGGACAGAGATCCCAATCACCTCCCTATAACTGCCACTCACCAGACGTCTAGCAGCACCCCAAACGAACATGCCCAGCACCAAGTACTTGATTTTTCAGTCCCATAAACCTGTTCTTCTGCCAGGCTTTCCCATCTCAGTGAATGACCACTCCATCGGTCAAGCTCTCGTTGAGATACATTCTGGAGCTTTCCTCAGCTCTCTCACCTTGCTGATGTGCCCCACAGACTCTATTTTTCAAGTACATTCCCACTCTGGCCATGTACCACTGGGCCCACTGCCACCGTGACCACCTCCGTGCCAGCCAACACCACTCCTTACAGGAGTGACTCAACAGCATCCTCATTCACCCGACCTGCCTCCTCTTTGCCCCGTGTCTCCCCGTATAAACCAGAACAGTCCTTCTAAGAGTGAGTCACCTCTTGTTACTCCTTCCATCAAAGCCCCCAGGCTCTGTGCTGGGTCCCAAATTCACATCCTTCCCAGGACCTCAGAACGTGACCTTTGCTGCCTTAAGGTCAGGTATCCTCTCAGCTGGTGTGATCTGCCCCCAGGGCTGGAGAAGGTGGGCAGGAAATTCTGAAAGAACATTCTGGAAGTAGCTGGAATTGGGTCCAGTGGGGTTAGAGGCGCTTTTGGATCCCAGCCTGGAAATGGACTTGGGCAGGAGAAATAATCTCTGTTTCTGATTTGGACGTGAAGCTGGAAAGAAGGACGTTGTTTCCTTATTCTTGCTGCTCTCACTGTGGTGAGTAGTTTCCGTGCCCTCCCTCACTTCCTAGAAAGCCCAGGTTGGAGCAGGCTCTGCAGAGGCGTTGGAGTAGAATGTTCTAGATTTATGTGAGGTGCCACAAAAATGACCCCACTGATCCACCTGAAAGCTGCAGGCCGGCCTCTTTAGCCAGCCTGGCTGCATCATGTTCTCAGAATCGCTCTTGGGAAGGCCCTCAGCTCCTACCAAAGACCACAGTGCCATGTGTAAATCCCCTCACATCAGCAGCTGGCAGCCTCCCATGGTCAATGGTGACTGACGTTGTAATTTACATTTCTGGCTTTGCCTCAGCTACCTGCAAGCTTAGGGCCAGCAGATGGTCAGTGACCAGACCTGTCCTGGGCTCCCGTCACTGACACACCCATATTCTCTTTATTACATGTTCTGAAGTTTTCTTTTAGACACATCTTTAGTTTTTAAAAAATGTAGTATAGGCCAGGCACAGTGGCTCATGCCTGTAATCCCAGCACTTGGGGAGGGTGAGGTGGGTGGATTGCTTGAGGTCAGGAGTTCAAGATCAGCCTGAGCAAGAGTGAGACCCTGTCTCCACTAAAATAGGAAAACTAGCCAGGTGCCTATCAACTATTTGGGAGGCTGAGATAGGAGGATTGCTTAAGCCCATGAGTTTGAGGTTTCTATGAGCTATGATGACTCTAGTGCACTCTACCCAGGATGACAAAGTGAGACTTTGTCTCAAAAAAAAAAAAAAAGAAAGAAAAAAGAAAAAGCAAATACTGTATAATATTGTGGCATATGTCATATATTTTTTTTAAATCCTGCCATCACTAGCAGTCTGGCACTCCATACTCTGACCTGGACTTGTCCCCAGTGGCCTCCCCAAGATACTCACACCTTAGTGCCTGCCTTCCATGCCACAGGCCTGGCCCACCCCTTCAGGTGTTTCTGCAGGGGCCTCGCTGCCCCAGAATGTGGGAGTCTCCTGACTAAAGAGGGTCTTCTAGGCTTAGCAGGCTCCGAGCAGACCGAGAAACCAAGAGCACCTCCAATGAGATTTGACTTTAACCCGGTTTGCACCCAGAAGCACCATTTACTCACCAGCTCCTACACCTCCACGTTGGAGGGACGTTCCCTGTTCCCAGCCTGAGATGGAAGCCTTCTGCCCAAATATTCATTGAACTTTGACTCTTTCTGAGATGACCCAGGCTCTGTGCCACAGGAACTGGGAAGGTGGCCACCCCTCCTTGGGAGTGAGGAAGAGCGGCCGCAGGGAAGCAAAGTGCCATGGGAGTCAAGGACACGAGCCCTGCCTCAGGATGAAGACCACTGCAGACCTTGAGGGGTTAGTGGTGATTCCTGAATTGTCTGGGAGGTTGAACATGATTCAGGTGAGCTAAGGACCGCCCAGGGAAAGAATTTCACTTCAGAGAAATACTGGAGAGTGGAGTTTGGCTAAGATGAATACAGGGCTGGCAAGGTGTGGGGACTTCATCATCTAGGGCAGGACCACTTGTCACCATCAAGAGCTGAGACTGTGACCTTTCCGTAGCAAGAACTGTCAAAGGGTTTGTGCTGGGACCTGGGGCCTGGGAGAAGGGGAGGACAAGGCCTGCAGGAAGGACGGCCAGGCCTGGGAGACCTGAGAGGCAGGGGGTACAGATCCACTGTCAGGAAATGGGTGGTGGACAGCAGCCCCGCTCCCTGGTCAGCAGGCAGGTGGGGGAGAAGGTGTACCACACAGTTGAGCTGGACAACAGGAGGGTGGTGGCCAGCAGTCAGAGATGGGGGTCCGGGGGTGAACACTGCCGGTTGGGGCAAGCGACCTTTGAGAGGCCGTGTAATGCCAGCCGTGGAGGTTGCAGTTCTGTATTTCTTTGCTCACTGCCTGTCTCCTCACTTGGCTGACATGGCTAGGGAAAGAAAAGTCTGTGTGTGTATTTGCTCACCATCCTGTCTCCAGAGAGGCCAACATCCACGCCTGGCTCAGGTGTGTTGGAGGGGAGAACGATGGTGATGATGCCGGGAGCTTCTTGCTCCACAGATGCTGAGCAGCTGCTCACACTGTGCCAGGCATGGGAGTTGCAGCTCCAGCTGCAGCAGGAGGGGTGCGCACATAAAATAAACATAAGACCTAAACGTAGATGAGAGAGCAGCCTCCACATAAGGGCTAGAGGCAGCCTGGGAGCGGCAACCAAAGGAGAAAGGGGTGGGGGAGAAGCTTCTCAGGGTGAAGGAGAAATCAAATAGCAGGTGCACTGGCCAGAGAGCTGCCGGGGGAGTCGGCGCCATGGAGAGGTGAGGGGGGCAGAGGGGGTGGTGGGAGAGCTGCCGAGGGTGCCAGAAGATGGGGAGCAAGATGTGTATGGACACGGGTAAGGATTGTGAGACAGGAACACAGCACGTGCCACACACACTCTCCAGCCAGTGCCATCACACAGGTGGTCTTAAGGGGTGTGTCCCGTTTGAAATTACTCTCAACCACTTCCCGTGATTTACTACATGCCAGACAGCTTACTTGATGGTGACGATGTGTGTGTGTTTTCCATATGAGTATTTAAAATGCAAATATGTGGACAGGAGATAAGTCCGTAAAATAATTGCCTTTATTTAGAAACCTAGACTCTGTAAGTCCCAAGAGACAGAAACTCTAGTCTGGCTTTTCAGTTGGCTGTTTGTAAAATGTGTGGTGTTAGAAGTTTAAATGGTTACCCATTTGTAAAATTAGGTGTTAGACTACACTATTTTAAGTAGTCTTCCAACTCTTAAAAACATCTACAAAATTAAGGGTAAGTCTCTGATTCCAGGTAAGTCTCATTGGTTGATTGCCCTTTAACATTGTTCATATCTAAATTTAAATTAACTGACATCTCCATGTATGCTCTCAATGTCTATAGATAAGATGGACTAAAATTTGTTAGAGCAGAAAATGTACATACAAAGGGAAATCGTATAATATCTGCTGAAATAGTTGAGAAGAATCAACTGTCATCTTGAGGTGTCTTCGAGTCAACTCTTGCACAGATACTTTCTGAGTTCACCCCACCAACCGGCGCGTTCACATCTTTGTCTGCGACTCTTCTTCCTCCCCCGAGTTTGACTGTGTTGGAGAAAGCGGTTCCGCCGCGTTCCTGTACTCCAGATACTCGACAGCTAAATAAGCCATCATGGTCAGAGTCAGGACTCCCAGGAGAATGTAGAGTTTGACGTAGACACACAGAAACGTGCTGTACCCGAAGGCGATGACGAACCCCAGCGCTTCCCACAGGCGGTAGTTGGAGAAGGCGGCCTCCTTGTCCTTCTCAAAGAGCACGCCGTACAGAGCTGCAAGAGAGACGGGCGGGCGTGAGGCGGGGCCTCGGTTCCTTCCACTGCGGCCGGGGGAGCACTGCTCCCCACTGCCTGGTTCTCTCCACAAAATCAGCGCCTTTTTATTATTATGATTATTATTATTGTTTTTTAAAGCAAAACCAGAATTCTTTCCCCTGCTGTAACAAGTTTTAGTCCATCTTATCTATAGTCAGGTGGGACCCTCTACCTGGCAGGGAGGAATCGTCACCAGTACGAGTAACACAGAACCCATGACGATTGCACAGAAGGAGCCCGGCCACCTGCACTGGGGGTGCCGAGAGGCCACTCCCCAGTAGCCAGAAGCAAAGGAAACCAGAGTACCGATCGTCACTGGAGACTCCTACGACAAACAGCTCAGCAGATAAGTGATCCCGGTCTCAGAATTTCCAGATAACCACCGCAGAGAGACGGGATTCCTGCTATTGGAGCTTTTCATTCCTATCAGAGACCACCCACCCACCTGTGCTGCCTCCCCTAGGCTGGTACTGACCAGACCAGCTGAACCTACCGCTGGAGACCCTCACATAGAGGGTTGCCTGAAGCTGGGGGAGAAATAATCTACGCGTGCCATGGGGAATCATGTTCCCCTGAATTCACAGAGTTACAGCCTCGGCCCCAGGCCCTCAGAACATAGCCACGTTTGGAGCTGGAGTCTTTGCAGAGGTGATGGAGGTAGAACAGGCTGGGGGCAGGGCCCTAAGCCAGAGTGAGGTAAGAGGAGGCAGCTGACAACAGCAGGACACGTGTGCTGGGGCAGCAGTTAGGGTCCCCACAGGCTGGCTCCCACCTTGTGGCTTTGCAATGTGACCTCCTGTGGGCCAGCCACGGGCCACCCGAGGGGACGTGGGGTACCTGAGATTTATCTACAGCGTGTCCTTCTGGGCTGGCCCTGGTGTTGTGGCCACCCCAATGTCCTCTTCGTAAGCTGAGCTAAGCCGTCAGAGATGGGAAACAAGCGGGTCCAGGTGTCCCGAGACCCCAACAGCACCCAGGGCTTGAACCTGGCTCTGCAGGGTGTGGTTTCCCCAAAGGGTTACAGACTCTGAACTCAGAGGGACCCTGGGGACAGTGGCTGTTTCTTTAAATTTATTAAATTCCATATTCCTGGCAGAGTGAGAGGCATAGACATGGCCCACCCAGATCAGGGGAGTGTCATGGGGAGGTTAGTAGGAGGGAGGCCGTGCAGGGGCCTGTCCGTCAGTGGCCACAGGGAGGGGAGAATAGTCTGAGGCTGGTAGAGTGCAGAAGGGGCTTTGTGGCACTTGGTCCCCAATAGGCCACCTCCCTCGGGAGGGCCTCGGAGGAGGTGGTGTGGTCCCTCTTAGGCAGAGGGGATGTCACTGAGAGAAGCCCCTGGGCAGCGACAGGGCAAAGGTGCGTTTTTGGACCTGACGTCTGCGTCTTCCCTTCAGGCATTGGCATATAAGGGTTGCTATGGCAACTGCACCATCCTTCGCAAGATGTCCTAGCATATAAACGGCAGGCTATTTGCTGGCACAGATATGCCCTGCAAAGGCCAGGGAATCCGGAGTCCCAGGGGAGGAAATTCCAGGATCCTGCCCCAGGAAGGAGGGATCAGGTGGTTAAGTCAGCTGACCTGAGTCTGAGCTGGACAAATTTCACTGAATCTGGTTCAGTCCCATTAATATCAGGAAAGTATACGGCCCACATATTTTCTTAAAAGAAAACCACACATTCAGGGAAAATAGAAATCCAATTTGCTATTTAGAAAATCAAAAATGAGTGAGAGCCGTTCTTGAGATGTGGACATGGCTACACAAAATTTCCTTCGTTTTGTTTTGTTATAGAGAACAGACTTTGCTGACTTGCCACGCTGCAGGGGGGCAAATTCTGAGAGCTGTATTAGTCACTCCCAGCAGGGGTGACTGGGAGTGTGGATTCCTTAGGAAATTTTCAAGTATGTGAGAATATTTCCCCCAACAATTGTTTTGTCTTTGAAAAAAATTGACTTTTACCCGTACAAAAACACAGAATTTCATCCCTTCATCAAAGGGAGTCTTTGTTTAAGTTGGTCATTGGACTTGAACTTCATGTATTTACTCGACTAAAGGTAAGTAATTTTCCCCCAAATTTGGATAAAGGCTTTGCCCACAAGTATCTTGAGTCCTTATAAAGGAAGGGAGAGGTAAGGCACTTAGTCATATTTCTCAGGGAGGACGAAAACCATTCTTTGCTGCATTCATTTTAAAAATCAAGGGAGTTGCTGTATGGAATATTGGGGGTAAATAGCCCCGCAGCGGTCTATTTTGACGTGTGCATGCTTTTAAAAATTCCACGGAGTTCAGAGAAGTCCCTTTGCATTTTAGCAGCAGGAGGCACCTGCCTGTGGGGTGCTCAGTAAAACTTGGGTTTTACTGCATCTGGGGGCCGTCAGGACAGACTCTCTGGTGATGATGCAGTCCCCACAGGTTCCGTGACGCACCATTTGTTTGTAATTGTGGGCTGCCCATATGGCCCCATGAGTTTCCATTCATCTGCCCGCCAGGAAGTCAGTATCTGTTCTGAGAAGCAATGTCACAGCCTGGCCTCCAGAGAGTTCCAATCTTTTCCTCAAGGCCTTTGACCTTGAGCCAGGCAAACCAGGCTCAGAGTCAAAGATACACCCTCGGGTTGACACAGAACCTCACTGAAGCCACCGATATACTGAGGCAGGAGAAGAGACCAAGAAACACAGCTCCTAAATCCAGCAATAGAGCTTTAACCACAGGCAAGATTTCAGCCTTGGGATAAATAGATGGTACAGAAAGGAGCAGCCCAGAGTGCTCAACTGTGACTACGGAGACACGTCCTTGTCATCCGTGGCAACACTGACCTGTCCCAGTCGGTCAGGGGACTTGTTTTACCCATTTCTTCTCCCAAGTGTTTTCTGGATAGGGGCAGTTTGGTGACATCCTCTTGGAGCGCAGAGGATCCCTTCTGAGAGCTCTCTGGATATCATCTCAGACCCCTGGGCCTTAAGTGGGGTTTCTTTCCACACTAGCCCCACATCTGCCGTCCTCACCATGAGTGAAGCACACAGCTCTGCCTGCTGTCCTCCACACCCACCCCTCATAGGCCTGCCTGAACCCCCTCAGCTCACCTCACTGCAGCGAACACAGCCAGCCAGACTGCCACTCACACGCTTCCTCCCTGTAGGTGGTTGCTGCTCCCTCACCCTGCCTTGCGCCTGATCCCGGGAACTCGCTGGCACCAGCTCTGTCACCACCATGAGAACATCGGTCACTCCAGGCAAGCAGGTCTCCCCATCACACCAAGGGCTCGTACTCTGCGTCAGCAGCTCCCACCTCCAGCACCATGCCCTGGACCTTGTCACCTGTGCCTGGGACTCCAGTTGTCTGCCAGGCCACTGGCTGGACCTCACGCTTCCAACATGCCTGGCGCCCTCTTGGCTCAGGACACCACCAGCCCTTCCTGTCCTATCTTCCCCCTTCCCCCAAGTTGGGGAGGCTGCACGTCCGCTGAGACGGACCGCCTGTCTTCTGAGTTTGCTGCCTTTGTTCCGCCCCTCTGTGGAGCCTCAGCAATGGCGCATACTCCTGCCTCTGGCCTGAGGGAACCACGGCACCCTGGACACACACTCCCTGCTCCTCTCGGCCAGGATTCCTCCACCCTCCAGCAGCTGCCCCAGACCTCCCCCCGTGTGCTGTTGGCATCACCTCGGGGGACTGCAGGACATTCGGTCACGTGGGCCTGACTTGAGCCCTTGGGGCTCAGTTCTCAGCCCTTCCACATGAGGTCATCAGATCGGTGCCTGCTCTCTGCCCCTCCCGCCCAGCCTCTCCGTGCTGTGGTCAGGGCAGTGTCTTCCCGCAGGGCTGCTGGACAGCACCTATTCAGAGACTCCAGTGCCCCCGCCCCTCAGTGAGTGACCGGTAGGTGCTGTCTGCTGTGGTCACCGTTGACTCACTCCACGGGGAAAGTCACTTCATCAGATGAATGCTATTAACTCCTCTCCCCACGGCAAGAGAGCTTCCCGCTTATCCTGCGGAAGACTTCATTCTGCTTAGCCCCCACAGGGCAGTCCTCTTCCTCCTGAGGGCATCCCCACTTCTCCCTCAAAGCAGGATCCTCCACTTGCTGACTGTTTTCCCTCCTGGAGTCAGGACGCCAAGCCTGGCCCTGAGAGCCCCTGGTGTCGAGGGTGCCTCCCTCTGGGCCTCCTTGCCGTGTGCTCCTCCCTGCCCACGGCCTGCTTCCTCTCCATGGTCTGTGCAGCTGTGGGATCCTGATTTTGGTCCCTGTGCCTGTCTCTGAGTTATGCGGTGATTTTCCCCGGTCAGTGAGCACCAGAGCGTCACAAGGCTACCCGTCGCTCCTCAGTGGAAACACTGACCCCTTTCCAGACAAGCCAGTTCTGCATGCCCAGGCCCAGCCTGTCTCTTGCCCACAGTCCCTCTAGGCCGCTGGACTCAGGTGCAACCCCAGGACAAGCCTGCTCTGCCTTCCCCTGCTGGCTCCCATGCTGCACTCCCAGGAATCCCGCTGCTGTCCCCGCAGCCCAGGAGCATCCCGTAGGACGCTGATCCTAGTGACCTGTGGCATGGTCAGGTCCAGGTCTACTGTGCCTCCGACACCTGAGAGTGCCCTGCAGAGCCCGCACCTCGGCCCCACACCGGGTGCCCGGGGGCAGGAACCTCTGCTCAGCAAGGCTCTGACCAGCGCTGAAAGTCATGAGGGAATCATTCCCGTAGGGACAGGCCCTGTGCTCGGCTGGACAAGGTCTCCCTGAGGAGAACTTGCGCACGGGGGTCCTCTTTGCACCGCAGACCTGAGGCTGCTCAGCAGTAGCAGCGCTGACCAGAGGGTGATGCTGGCCCCTCTTTCCGTTTCCCACGCACCTGTCCTAGCCGTGCACACCGCGTCTGACGTGGGCTCTGCAGCCCTGCTCAGCCCTCTGCAGTGGGTGGCCACATACTGGGGACACCCACAGAGGAGAGGTGGCCGTGATGGGCACTCACCATTGTTCTGCGTCTGCCAGACGGCGTCTGCCATGCCCCACAGGCTGGGGAACACGAAGTACAAGGCCAGATGGTCCGGGTGAGGCTTCCACAGCAGGAGGGCAATGGCACAGGACAGCTGGGTGCCTGCACCTAGGAGCAGAGGGGAAGCCTGAAGCCACTCAGCAGGGTCAACTGTGCTGGTAGGTCAAGCCCTTCCACACCTGCCTCCTGCTTAAATGACTTTTCCTTAAGGTGGTCTCTTCAGGGGACTCCAACGCCTGCTTGTGAGCTGACTTGTGTGCATACTGCCATCTTCCCTATGGGGTGTGGCCCAGCTGGCAGTCCACAAGGGTGACCTCCAGGAATGGAGGGACAGCCATCTTGTGTGGCCTGTGGGGACCCCTCAGCTGCAAGGACTCACACAGGCTGAAAAAGGGAAGGGCCTTGCATTGGGGCAGAGCTGGGAGACCCAGCCCCTGTGGAGAGGCTGTAAGGGACAGTGCTGGCCACGTCTTCACAGGATCTTCTGGACAGAGAGGGGACCACCCAGGCAGGGGATGCCTATGCTCCCACTTGTGGCCTGGTGGCCAGCAGACACTGTGGTGTCTCTAACTAAGGACAAGGACATCTGTGATCCCCCCACACTGTGGAGGAGCAGAAAGCACAGGGTCTCTGGAGCTAGGAAGATGGTCTGGCCTGTGCTCCACGAGGCTGGGTGGCCCCTGGCAAGTCACTTCACCTCTCTCTGTCCCCCAGTCTGCTCACCCATCACGTGGGCACCTCCCAGGCACAGATAGCTGCTCACTGTCTCTCCCCCCAGGAAGAGTGGAGGGGGTCCAAGTGCAGGAGGGAGCCCAACAGCTCCACAGGCCCCTCTTTATCTGACACATTACTAGATGACTGTGAACAAAGCAGCCTCAGCTGAGGTCCCCCACCTCCCAGGCCCCAGGACTGGCTTGGGGTCCCTTGTTTGTGCCTCCACAAAACCCCGCAGGGCCCCACCTGCTCTCTGGCCACATCACTATGGGGGGAAGAGCGTCGCTGGTGGGAGTGACACCTGCGCTGTGGGAGGGCCTCCCTGTGGGGCAGGTTCATGTTGCCCTCTCAGCCCACCGCTACCCACGTGGCCACCTACCCAGCAGGTAAAGGGCGATCCTGCCCGTGTACTGGGAGAGCTTCCCGTATAGCAGGGAGCACAGCGAGTCTGTGGCTGAGAAGCAGATCATCACGTAGCCCACGAACTGGATGCCCAGGGCACAGGTGACGTAGGACTGCAGGGAGGAAGGGCCGTGTCATGCACACGCTTGGCTCCACTGGGGCCCATGCGCAGCCCCCCAGGAGCCACTGCAGACGTGCCAATGTGGCCCATGGCCCTCAGGGCCAGAGGACAATGTGGTGTTTGCAAGACAGTTCTCTCTGGGCAAACGAAACAGTGTGGACACATTTGGCCTGATTGCCTCCCTGCGAACCCTGCCCCAGGTCCTGCCCCAGTCCTGGTGTGTGTGCTGTTTCATGCAGAGGCTGATGTGGACTTGCTAGACAGCCTGGCCATGTCCTTCTAGGCCTGATAAGGAGATGGAGAAAAATGCAGAGAAGTTCTTTAAGAGACCAGAAGATAGAAAAGCGCCCAGACCCTCTGGCCTGCAGCAAGTGGCCAGGCAGCCCTTCTCACTCTCGCCCCAACATGCTGCTGTCACTGGGGGACTGAAGACAGGTGCGCAGAGGGGCTGGCAATGACCAGGCTGTGACTGCAGCCACATGCAGGGCAGAACAAGTCTAATGGGGAGGGGAGGGTGTCTGAAACAATGAATGGACTTTTTTGTCATCTTTTTTTCACTGTTTGAACCCAGGAGACCCTCCATCAAGACTGTCCTGGAAGTGGCACTGCCAGGTAAAGTCCAGGGCCTGCTATGGCAGGGTTATGCTCACACCAAGAGATGTGTGACTTATACTTTGTGTTCTTGCCAAGTTGGTGGCACCAACTGGGAGGGGGTCATATGTGGAGGAGCCAGGGAGGGTCCTCTGTCTCGGGGGGTTTCTCTTGGGAGGGTAGGCCCATGAGACACAGGCAGCTGCCCATTCCAAGCCTGGCTCTTGATGGCACCTGCCTACCTCCTGTCCTCTCAGTTCTCATCTACTGAGAGTTGGGTTTTAGGGCAAAGCTTCACTATAGGGCAGCTTCTGAGCAAGCAGAGGGCTCTTCCTGACAGGCAAACCCGTGAGAGGTCTCTGCAGGGAGCCACGTGTCACTCTGAGTATGCCAACCTCAGGGGTTGGCCATCACTGAGTGCCCAGTGTACTTACACATGTTGTGGTTGGCACAGGAGAACAAGGCACTCCCCTGGGAGAGAAGGGGGTGAGGTGGACGGGGAGGCAGAGCCTGGACAGAGTGGTGCTTTCTAGATTGTAAGGCTTAATTTGAAAACTAGAAGATGAGGAAGGTCAGCGTTATTCATGGACTTAATGTCTCTCCCTATCTTTGAGGTCTAATGTGAGGACATAAGGTGAGATCCAGGCAAGCCTAACATAGATGAGTGTTCTGTGAGGTGAGTCAGCAAAGCTGCCTGTTTGATAGCTCTGGCCCTTTCCCATGTGAGGAGATGAGGAGTCACTTGGAAGCTGGCACCTTGAGTCATAAACTCAGCTGCTCCAGGGCTGAGCACACAGGAGCCCTTTCTTTCCCAGCCCGGGCCCAGGGAGGGTGGCTGGAGACACTGCTGCCCCTGCAGGTGCGGACATGGGCATGGCAGTGGCACCAGCACCAGGCATGGCCTGACAGGGTCTTGCTCTCTCGTACCCTTGTGTATTCACCAGAGAGGAATCCCTGCTGTAACCCACTGTACAGTGGCAGCAGGACTAGGAGGCGCAGACGTCTGTCTCTAAACAGTCTGAAAGTTGACAGCAAAGTGGACCAGAAAGGTGGCGCCTTCTTCTCTGCACAATCCTGTTGATCGTCTCGTATGGGTTCAAGAAATACAGCTATCAGCAGGATGGCCAGGATGCCACTTCCTGGGGAGACAGAAGACAGATGCTTCAGCGCACGGGACTGGGAGGCCCTATCCTCCTCTTGAGAGGCAGGGCTCATGGAAACCTGGGTCCAAGGTGGTAACAGGCACATGAGGCTAAACGACCTGGATGTCAGGGTGTGTGATTGATACAGGACTCCCAGGCTTTCATAAGAGACCTGCCGACATACATAGGTCACTATTGTCTGCAGTTTTTAAAATACAGAAAACCAGAGAGAGACCCGAGATGTTCTCAACGTCCTCAACCACTGACTGTGTTCCTCACATCTTAAACCTCAGAGCAATTCCTACGCATGGCCAGCCACCATTTCAGGGTGACATGTCCTGTAATGGTGCCTCTGCTGCACATTTTGTTTGCCCCAAACCTATTTTTCTGGAAGTTCTTCAGTAGGAACCAGTTAAAGAACCAAGGTGTATCCCAGCTGCAGGGGAGCATTGTGCATTCAAGGGAATAAGAAAGGAATCTCTTCACACATTGAGGTAGAGAAATCCTCAATACAGGCAGTAGAAAGGAAGAGGCAGAGCAGGTGCGGAGCTGTGTGCAGAGCCATGTGCAGAGCCATGCAGAGCAGGTGCAGAGTGGTGTGCAGAGCTGTCAGAGCAGGTGCAGAGCCCTGTGCAGAGCCATGTGCAGAGCAGGTGCAGAGCAGGTGCAGAGCTGTGTGCAGAGCCGTCAGAGCAGGTGTAGAGCCATGTGCAGAGCTGTGCAGAGCAGGTGCAGAATAGGTGCAGAGCTGTGTGCAGAGCCATTAGAGCAGGTGTAGAGCTGTGTGCAGAGCAGGTGCAGAACAGGTGCAGAGCTGTGTGCAGAGCAGGTGCAGAGCCATGTGCAGAGCTGTCAGAGCAGGTGCAGAGCCTGGTGCAGAGCTCTGTACAGAACCATGTGCAGAGCAGGTGCAGAGCCATGTGTAGAGCCGTGCAGAGCAGGTACAGAGCCATGTGCAGCATCTGCAATGAGGGGAATGTGGAGGTCGGCCTGCACGTGCACCGGTGTGTCCAAGAAGCAAAGCAGAGTGGGATTTCTGTGGGCACAGGCCTGAGGGTGAGGTCTCCCATGAGAGGGAGACTTTTCATTCGCTCTGCCCAAACGGGGCACCTTCCAAGCCCTCCATGGGTGCCTGAAACCACAGGTAGTGCCAGACTTTATACATGCTATGTGCTCTCAATCTGATGACCCAGACGGGTACTGAGTGAAGACTGACAGAGGGGACAGTGTGGAGACCTTGTGCCAGCATGAGATTTCATCACACTGCTCAGAACAGTGTGCAACTTAAACCTTATGAATTATTTATTGCTGAAATTTTCCACTTAATATTTTGGGACTGAAGTGGACTGTGGGTAACAGAAACCACAGAAAACCAAACTGGGGTAAGGGAGGAGGCTCTCGTACTTGCATTTTGAACCAAGTGAATGGATTATAAAAGAGCCTCTTAAGCTGCCTGTTTCACCAGTGAGGGGATGTCCTGCATTGTCTGTGGCTCTAACGATGGAATCTCCGTCTTCACATCCACTCACTTTATCATCTGATCCACCTTCTTCTCTTGACACGGAGAACTCATGCTCGCTTAGCTGTTGTCACCTTCCATAGAAACCCTATCGTTCCCGGAGGGATTTGTGGGCCCTCTGTGCTCTCTGCGTCACTGCTGTTTCCCTTCCCACCTGCGGTGACAGCACATGTGGTGTGGGCAGCACACCTTCCTTCCAGGAAGCCGGGATCCTTCCCCTTCCTCCTCACTCCGACTGGGACCTTCCAGAACAGTGTTCGATGACTCATTTCCAACTCTGACGGCTTAGAGAGGTCTTCCTTTAAAGACAACGTGACCTATTTTCTACTTTCTATGTCTCGTGGCTAGCAGGCTCTTGGTGTGACCTGTTAGGGTGGACCTGCCACATCCTTGTGGCCCAGGATGGCATGCGTGGGAGTGTTACGGAAAAGGACATGGCGAAGCCGTTCCTGGTACTTGTCTCAAAAAATGTCCTGTTGATGCGTTTCTACCCAGAGGGCTGCTAATGTACTTTTAAGTGTTACTTTTGGCTGTCTAGCTACCTTCCCACCTTTGCTAAACACAGCCACCTCCCATTTCATGAAAAATGAACCTTTTCATAAATTTTATGGAACCCTGCGTGAACACCTGATCAGCTCTCCCCATGGTCATCTCGTGGTCACCCTTCTTTTCCTTTAGCCTGATGGGCATGTGAGCCGGTGGCTATTCCCACTTTGAGAGCCATCCTCCAGGTGCCTGAAAGACAGACCCTTCTCCACAGTCCTGCTTGGTGGGCAGCTGAACTGCACACTACGATCCCTGGACGAGAAGCTGCAGGGAGCCCGCAAGGTCATGTGTACAGAGCCTCTACCTTTTATTCAGAAATATGTGCATATCCAGAGGTTGCTGACCTAGAACCTTCGGGGGGCAGGTGACGTTTCGTGACCAACAGACTCATCTCAGCAGACTCACTCTCTGCAGGAGACTTTGCCATGAGCACGGTGCTCAGACGCCCTGGGCACCTGCCCTGGGAGACGGTGTGTGCCTGTTCCTTTAGTCTGTTTTTCTCACTCACTGTACTTTTCTTTTTGGTAAATGGCCTTGTTTTGACAGAAGGAGACATACAGATCCTGCCGGGAGGCCTCGATGGGGGTAGGAAGGCTTCCTCAGGTCACAGGCTTCACATCATTTCTGGACCTGGACTCTCCAGGGTGGCTGGACTGTGAACTGAGATTGGTCCACAGTGTGGAAGAGCCTCTGGGGCCACCAGAAAGCACATTGTGGGTGTCTGTTGCTGGGGAGGGCACAGCACATGGGGGCGGGGGAACTAGGGAGCCTCGAAATCACAAAGACACTCTTCCCTCTGGGCCCAGGGTAGGGAGCTCCTTCCCTTGGAAGCTCTCCTAGAACACAGTTATCCAGAAGGGTGTAGCTATGAGTCAATTGGGAACATTGAACACAGCTCCTGTTCCATCAGGCTTCAGTCAGCAGCGTGCGTTCCTGCTTCATTCCACTCTGAGCTCAGTGATGGTGAGGTTCTGGTTTCAGTTTCTGGACCACAGAGGCTCACATCTTGCTTGGCCCACAGAGGTCATTTTGCTTAGCCAGTTGAGATGAAGTGGAGTGAAGGGGCCTGAGTACTGGGGCAGCCTGTGTCCCCTGCATGATGGAGCCCTGCAGCCTGCTGACCTTTGGACCTCTGGTCTCCAGCAGGGCGCTGGGCTCTGCTCCCCACAGCTGACGTGTACAGACCTTTGCTCTTCAAACACATTCCAAGGCCTTTATGAATTCCAAAATTCAAGAATGACAAAGAGTATCTATCAACTTCCCTCGAAATCATTAACAAACCCCCTCTAAATATGTCCTTTTCAAAGTAGCAATGACCCTTTGAACATAAGAGTTAAGTCATAGGTCAGACACTTGTCCTCTCCAGAAAGAAGAATGGTAACAGCGGAGCAGATAATCACACCTCGAGTCAAAGATCTGGGAGAGAAGAGAGCTCAGCAGAGGAGACACACAAAGCTTGTGAGGCTCTTGGGGAGAGCAAGTGGGGGGCCCCAGTGTCCACACCCCACTGCACCCCACTGCAACCCAGCCACCAGCAAGTGCCTTTGCCCATAAGAACTGAGAGGAGCCATGTGGTGACCTGAGACCATGCCCGGCTCTGCCCCAGGCAGCGAGTGCGTGCTGGGTCACGACCCCCTCAGGCCTAACTGGCTACAGTTTGCTGCCGTGTGAGAGCACAGTTGTCACTAGACTGTCCTGCCTGGGAGCCACAGCCCCCCATCTCCACAATTCAGGAGACCCCGCTGACATGCCTTGGTGCCCACCTGGAGGGCAGTGCCACACAGTGCTGGCCTGACCCAGAGGTGCTGCAGGTCCCCAATACTCCAGTCCCCACATTTTGCAAAGATTTTTCAAATGAAGAAAAAGTGCACTGTGGGAGATGGCCTTTGTCAGCCCAGGAGGGGCCTTGGTTTGCTGTATCCAGGGCACATACCTGTGTAGATGCCCAGCAGGGTGTAGACCAGCTCCTGGGAGGGCCGCTGGGTGCTGTTGCTGGGCCTGGTGGCCATCAGGCAGTCGTTGGCCCCGCAGGACATGAGTTCCTCCTCCGAGATGGTCTCTGTGAATTCGGAGCAAACAGGTGACATGAGGAGATAGGGCGCAGGTGTCTGTGGGATGGACAGTGGACACTCTGAGGTCAGTGTCAAAAGACCAGGGGTCTCTGCACATGTATATTTATGCGTGTCTGTAGACTTGGTTTTAAGATGCCTTGGCTGTGGGGAGAGAACCACATCAGTGGCAGGCTAAGACTCAGGAGGAATAGCAGGAAATAGATGTTGGTAACTTGCTGTATGACTTTCCTGACATAACCAAAATTACTTAACGTCTCAAAATTAGTCAAAAAGAAGAAAGCACATAAATTGGATGTCAGGAATTCTGGGTGCTCCCTCATCTGTAACCGGCTCCCTGACTTTGGGCAGGTATTTCATAGCTTTTCTGTCGTTGAAGGATGGTAAGAGCCCTCTGGTCAGCTCATAGGATAAAGCGTGAACAACTGCAGACTCAGTAAGAGCCCATCCAAAACACACGGCTGATGTATTGTCTATAAAACCCAAATTTCCTGACACACAACTTCACAGACTGCTCTAGATTGGTGAAGGAAGCAGCAAACAGGAGGCGGGAAGAGGGGAAGAGGCCCCGCAAGGCTCTCAAAATGCCTCCTGGCCTCAAATCCTATGTCCAGTGCTGCGGAAGGATTGGGCTCAGCAGGCCGGCTGCTCCACCTCACACCAGTTGCGACCCAGGGACTGAACTTTACCCCGTTCCCCGGTGTGTTTTTGTGGATCAGGACTTGCCCTGGGCCACCCTTCTTCAGGTGCGCTTAGCAGTGATGACATCATGTGAGAAAAAGAGAGAAAGCGTTTGGCTACAGAGGTTCCCAAAGGTGGATTTACATAGGACGGCAAGGTGGAGGAGCCAGATGAAGAAATGGAGATAGCCCAGATCCTGCTCAGGAAGGTAGGTGCTTTTTACCACATGGGGAGGGGTTTCCTGCCAGGACTGATGTGACTTTGTCCCTTTGCCCTTGGCTTAACCCTCAACATGGGCATGAAGGACGTAAGCATGAGGCAAGGACACACCTGGACCCACGTCTGGGCAAGACACGGTTGGAGTAACCATCCACCAGTCCAGGCCATGTGAGTTAAGGGGGAAAAGATGGATCAAGTAAGCAGGACAATAAGTCCAACAAACCCTAGTTTCAAAAGAACTGTTGTGACTCCGTGAACCCAAATCCCTTTGGTGGTTTCCCCACACGCCCCTTCCCTGGGGCTCCCCTGCCGCTGTGGAGGACGTGGATCTTAAGGCCCCCAAGACTGCCCGGCAGACAGTAGCACTGGTGAGTGGGTCACAGGCAGTCGAGGGTCACACGTGTGGGGCCTCACTCACCGGCCCATCCAGACGGGTGTGTCACTGGAGTGGAGGGGCCCAGTGGCCACCGCCAGACCCGGCTCTACTTCAGAAAGGTTGCGGGCCCCTCCCTTTTACCTTTGCTGGGCGTCTGGCCGAAGACCAGAGATGAGATCAAGTTGCCCCACACACCGGACGACTGGAAGATGAGGAAGAAGATGCCGAAGTACTGGTTCACCACGTCCTTCCCGCGCTTCCCCTCCTTCTTCGCACTCTCATTCCCCATGATGGTGAGGTAGGTGCACTGCGTGGACCACAGCGGGGCGGCCCCCAGCCCCAGCAGAATGGAGGTGGGGATCAGAGTGTACCTGCGGGCGGAGGGCACCCTCGTGGCACCGCAGTCCGGTGGGGAGCCAGGTCACTGCCCCACGTGCCACCAGAAGGTATTGGTCGTCTGGATTTAGATCCCGACAAACGGACACACTCAGTGCCATTTCTGGTTTGGTTCATTTGCTAACATGAAATTCACGTCAGTGAGGCTTCTTGCATTTGGATGAAACTAAAACCACAAGCTAAAGAGCACAAAGGAGGCATTTCTGGCAGCTTCCCACGGCTGCTTGGTCACCTGGTCTCTCTCCACAGGGAGTCTGTTAGAAAACTCCACAGTGACAGGAAAGGAAGAAGGGGAAGCCTCACAACCGGCACGTCCTGAGTTACAGCCCAGTGTCACTAGGGAGGTGCCCCTGGGGACACTCCTGGGGACAGGGTGGGCTGCAGGCCTCGAAGCCGGGTCTCTGAGGACCTCAGACCAGCCCGGCTGCGCCCTGCTGCTGCAGGTGGCCTGGTGCTTGTGTCCCAGCCAAGTCTCCGTGAGACTCGCCCTGCATCTGGGCTAGGCTCTCTCGTTCCTGGGCCACGATGCCCCGTGTTGTGGAGAAGGAAGCTGAGGCCCAGGGCAGATTCCAGGAGGAGGCTGGATAGGGACTTGGAAGCAGCAGGGGACGGAGGAGCCCGAGTGGGGAAATAGGAATAATCTGCGATGTGGTCCTCGGGCGGGATCTGAGGGGACGCGGGGGACAGGAGGGAGGGGGGCCTCACCAGCTGGCGTAGAAGTTGCCTAGGGAGAAGGCCACGTAGCCGCACATGGACACCACGATGGTCCACTTGCAGCCCAGGCTGCGGATGAGCAGCGGCGGCAGGAGCATGGAGGACAGCAGCACGGCGCCGTACAGGGTGCTGAGCGCCGACACGCCCAGGCCCGCCTCGCTGTACAGGCTGCTCTGTGGGGACAGAACCGGCCGTCAGAGGCGGGGACGGGCGCTTCGTGTCCGGGACCTGCCAGCAGCTGCCCTGGGAGTCATTTCTATGGTTGATGGGAGGACACGGCAGGCAGAGCCCGACGGTAGTCAGCACTGGGGACTCCAGGGAGGCGAGGTTTCAGCCCAGGGCTGCGGGACAGCTGGGGAGGCTACCTGCGTCAATGGGCGCTGCCTGCAGCAAGGCTGAGGTGCTCGTGGGGCCGGCAGGAAACAGGGCCAGGCTGTCACGAGCAGGCACAGGACAGTGTTGGGACTTACAGAGAGAGAACACTCAGCAAAACTGTTTCTTCCTCTAACTGCACTCGTAAGAGGGGAGAAGGAAGGGAAGGTGGTGGCTGAGGGTGAGGGGTGTCTGTGTGCCGCACCCCACCTGTCCCGGACCCTTTGGTGCACGGGGAGCCTGCACACTCCAGGCCACTGGCTGCACCGTGGAGGACAGAGTGGCTCAGGTGGGGTCTTCTCCCCAGTAGAAGCCAGAGCCCATTTCTTAGGAAACTGCCACTTAATGTCAACAATGAGCTGAATACAGAAACAAGAACCCCAGCACAGCAGCCCCTCCTGGCCAAGGGACGGTGTCATTAAGTGACACAGCAGGACCGCAGCCGCCTCTAATGAACCAAACCCAATTATTCTGAGTCCTTGTGCTTCAGCCTGCCAGGCCTACCCTGACTAAATGTCACAAACTGGGTCATGGAAACAACACAACTTATTTTTCTCAGAGCACTAGAGTCCAGAAGGACGAGACCAAGGTGACCTCGGGGCTAGTGCAGTCTCCCACCTTGGTGTGAGGACAGCCTCATGTGGTCATCCTCCTGTGTCTGTGCTCGGATCGCTCCCCCTAAGGACCAGCCACCTGGGATTAGGTCCAGCTTAACGACCTCGGCTTAACCTGGTCACCTCTGGTGCAAGCCCCATCTCCAAACGGTCTCCTGCGTGGTCCTCGTAGGTGAGGGTTTCTGCACGTGTGACTTAGGGTGACACAGTCCAGCCCATAGCACTATTAAAATTCCTTGCTACTTGGTTTCCCTGACAAGACAGAACATCCTGTAATAAGAGGTCTGCTGAGTTCCACTTTCCAAGATGTCCCTTCCCTGTCACTCCATCCACTGGCCAGTCCAACCCCCAGACTCACTCCTCGTGCAGCATGGCCCTGTCACCCCAATCTTCCTCTTCATCCCCCCCACCCCCGGTCTTCCAACCGTGGCGTCTCTCCAAGCCCAGATGAAGGTCTCTGCCTCCCCCCACCCCCATCCCTGTAGCCCTTTTCTGGCATCATGGTTTAGAATCTCTCTCTGAACCAGAAATGTGACCTCTCCGCCCATGTCCTGCTCACCCTCAGGGTCACCACAACTGGATGACAATCTCTATGAAGGCAGGGAAAACACTCTGCTTCTAAAAGTCTGTCTGAGTGCCTTGTCCAGAGCAGGTACTTAATAATATTCCTCAGTTCATTAAAACTGAAGGCAAGAATGGCCTCTGCCAGAGATGTTCTTAAATCGGGTTGAGAGATGGAAATTGAACACTGTCCTCTGAAGTGAGGGTGATCTGGAAATTTCTACTTATAACTTGAGATGTGAGGAGCATAGAGTGAGTGAGCTGGTGCAGCCAGGCCTCTGTTTCCCTGACATTTTGCATTAAATGTGTGTGTATTGATGAGCTTACTGCCTCCATGCGCGTTGATGGATAGTGTGGTGTTTCTCTAGATTGGGGTGTCTATGCCTTCCACGGGGCTGCTGCAAACTGCTGGGCGTGTTTGTCATTCACAGGGGATCTTGACTGCGAACCACCAGGAGGGAAAGACACATCTCGAGAACCACAGCAGGAACATAATTTTAAAGGCAGACGTCTTTTCCGGTGTGAATGACCATGTTCAGACACTTGTACGTGCACGTGTTAGGTGACCTGCAAAATACACGCATGAAAGAAACATGCGTGTGTGTTGAATTTCCTAAGACCTTGTGTGAACAGCTCCGTCACGCCTACAGTTTTACAGACAGGACATCGGTACTGACCACCAGAGGCTGTGGTGATGCGGGAGGAAACTGAAACCCTCGCTCACCTCAAGGACACACAGGTGGACACACGGGCTGACAGTGTGTCAGTGAGACCAGCAGCAGGCACCTGCCGTCAGGCCGGGGGCCTACAAGAGTGCAGCCGGGAAGGCTTCCCGGCAGGAGCGGGGCTGGCTGAGCCCACGCGGATGAGGCAGTGACCCGAGGAGTGTGGATGTGCAGAGGAGGAAAGCCCAGGGATGTGGGGCTTCCCTGGGTCTGTGAAGGAAGCTGGGCAGATGTAGCAGGCAGGTGCTGGAGAGAGGCGGGTGCTGGAGAGAGGCGGGTGATGGATAGAGGTGGATGCTGGACATAGGTGGGCACTGGAGAGAGGCGGGTGCTGGAGAGAGGTGGGTGCTGGAGAGAAGCAGGTGCTGGATAGAGGTGTGTGCTGGACATAGGTGGGTGCTGGAGAGAGGTGGGTGCTGGAGAGAGGTAGGTGCTAGAGAAAGGCAGGTGCTGGAGAGAGGTTGGATGCTGGAGAGAGGTTGGGTGTTGGAGAGAGGTTGGGTGCTGGAGAGGGGTGGGTGCTGGAGAGAGGCAGGCACTGGACAGAGGCGGGTGCTGGAGAGAGACGGGCACTGGAGAGAGGTTGAGTGCTGGAGAGGGGTGGACTCCTCAGCCTGGTAGGAGGCGGCCACCTATTATACCTCTTCTGCCCATGCATCTGTGTTGATTAAGCCAGTTCTGGACAATATATATATATTCTGCTTATATATTCTGGATCTGTGGGCACAACCACATGGCTGGGTCAGGGCTGGAGCCAAGGCTGGAGCAGGTGAGCAGGGAGACTGTTCCCAGCCCCTGGGTCCTGCCCGAGTTGGAGGCCTGACCTCTCACACTGCTGGTCTCCTTCGCCTGGAGGACCAGGAGAGTTGAGTGGCCGTCTCCTCTGGTGCAACAGCCACAGCCAGGGGGAAGGCCACGCGCCACCCAAGTGACCCCTGAATGAGGCTCCCTGGCACTGGAAGTACAAGGGCAGGTGGCTGCCTGCCCACATTCATCTGTAGCCTTGTGGTCACCAGCTAAGAGAAGGGACCACTGGCAGCTCCCAGGGCTCCTCCTTCATCCTCCCTCTGCTTCCAAGCCCACAGGCTGATGTGTAGTCAGCTGGCTGAGCAGCTGCCGGAGCCACAAGAGGAATTCTGCCCTGTCACTGCCAGCCCCGAGCCAGCCGGCAGGACCTCCTCTGCGGGGAGGGCACCGAGAGCCCGCTCCTCCGAGAAGCTCTCCTCCCAGGAAGCACACGTGACCACATCCCACAAAGGCTCAGCAGAGCAGACGGTAAAGCAGGTGTCCCCCACACTAACACTGTGACAACAACACAAAGCCCCAGGGACAGTCAGGCTTCCCCTTCAAGTCGCCTTGGAGGGGCATGGAGGCCGTCACTGTATCCCCGGTGAGCCTAATCAGAAACAGGACCAAGACGAGTTCAGCCAAAGAAAAATAAATGTGTACTTGAGAATTCATGGCTGCACTCGAACTTCCTCACCAACCTCCAAGTCCAAAGTCTGTTGCCGGCCACAGCGAAAACAGAAGCCTCTGACTCTGAGCACCTGGTGTCCAGAGCCTTCTCTGGCTCAACACTGTGCATGCAGTAGGCACCTAATTGACAAATCATGTAAGACCATACCAAGTGCTCATCAGAAACTCAAAAAAGCTCCATACATGGCAGCCCTAAGCCACAGGGCTGATCTTGAGTGACAAATGTGCCCAGGGGAACAGTGAGAGCCCTATTTTCTGCCCAGCCCTGGGAATCCCTGTAGGATTTATTCCCAGTTAAAGGTCGGACCTGAAGTGTAACTATCCCAGGAGAATACGTCAGTCTACTCCCAGGTACACATGCCCCGTGCCACAGTCTTTCAGAGAATGTCGTTAGGCTTTTAGAGGGGCTCAGAGACCCGTGATCAAATGTGCAGAAACAATGTTGTCAAAGTTCACAGTTTTGCTTAAAGCAAACTTCGAATCTATGAGGTCTAGCGAGATTTCATAAATTCACATTACTGTCCCTGACCACAAAATCAATTCACAGTGATTTTCCTTGTGTCTCTTTTCAACCACCCAAAGGCAGAGAGAGTCTCATCACATCACCATCCGGGGACCCTGCTGCCCTTGTCCCATGCAGTGCTGGGTGTGACCCTCTAGGGATGTGAGGGGCCCTGCAATGGGGGCTGGGTATGCAAACAACTATTTGTTGTGGAGGGTATTTTCAGAGATGAAGAAGAAATACTAGGTTGATCAGATAGAAAGAAATTCCAGTTTTGATCATCTGTGACCTTAGGATTCTTGGAGGCCAAGAGAAGCCCAGAAGTCATGGCCGTGTGGGGACTGTCCACACTCACCTGCAGACTCTGCAGCCCTCCATAGGCCGTGAAGAGCAGCAGGAATCCAAAGGAGACCACGAGGACGTTCTTCAGGCTCCTGTGCATCGCGCTGCTCGGAAGTGTCGACCATCAGTGGACGGTAAACTCACAGCTCCCTAAGAGGAAGCAATCAGAGCACGTGAGGATCACCCTGAACCGAGAAGACCCATCCTCTCTCTCTGCTGTTAGTCGTCAAGCTGGTGCTAGTCAACCAGCTTGGTTATCACCGGCCACGGGAAGCATAAGGAAGCCTGTTACTCATTCACCTTCTCTGCCAGCTGCAACAGCCACTTTCCATGGGGCAAAGGGTTAGGACTCTTATCAGCTCTTATGCCATTCTACTCTTTTCCTATTAATGTCTAATAGACACAGTCCTTAAGGTAAAATGATAAGTTGTATATTTTAGAAGCATATATAATGATACCTTCCACATTAAGAGAAATAGTTGGTGGTATAGAATGTGGGCTTCAGCCTTTAAGAACAAAGCATAAATGTCAACTTCAGGACATAGGGTTCAACTTCTGAAAAAGAGCTAATGTGATTAGATGATCCCACAGCCAATGTCTTAGTATTGCAAAGACTGAATGGTTTTGTAACACTGCAATAATTTAAAAACCCTTGAGTGCACTGTTTTACAGAACACTTTTACGTGCACCATTTTGTGTTACCTACAGCAGTGCTACGAAAATTATTAGAGTCTTAGAGCCGTGATAAGATAGGAAACTGCATTCCAGAATTGGCGAGTGACCTTAGAGGGTTGGGTCAGCAGCAGCGTCACCAGCAAGGCAGACACCAGCCAGCCACATGAGGGTCTAGAGTAGTGGAAACGAGACCAGTGTATCTAAGAAACGGAATTCATAATTGCATCTCAGCTTAATTAAAATGAAGGTCTAAAGGGCACAGGTAGCTGGTGGCTACTGTGCTGGATAAGGTAATTCTGGACCTTTGAGCTCCTTACCCCACAACTCACAGCTAGTAAGGAAGAAAAGTCACTTTCCTATTCAAGTGTTAGTAAAACCTGATGTTTGCAGATGGTGCCCAACGTTCTGCAGAGTCAGTTCTTTCCACCTGCTGATAGTCTGGATCCGTGCGGTAAATCCCACAGCATCAGTTAATCTGACACATGGTGGCCACACTGCTTGTGTGGCAGGGCCAGCGGCAGACAGGATAAAGCTCTGTTGCTTAACTTATTCCAATGAAAGGTTTTATGAAAGTAGTGGTTTTTGTATCAACTAAGCATGAACTAGTGTGTTTATGTAGACACAAGAACAGCACAGCACAGCAAAACCTGTGAGCCTGGCCCAGGGGAGCCGTTGCCCAAGGAAACCGAAGGTGTTGGCCCCTCATGTCGTAATGTCTCAGCTGGGTGAGCTCAGGGCTGTGTTACTCCCCAGCCACAGTTCTCTCTCAAAAAAAGGTGCACTGCAAAAGTTCAAGAAGCTGATAATTTTGGAAACCTCTGGAATGGCCGTTGACACTTGGTAAACATCAATAAATGTTCATTAACTGAGGTGACATTTTGACTTCCAGAGAAAATGCAAGTGGAGAAATATTTACAGAAGTGTATCACTTGGTGGAACATGAACTCTTTCACGCTCACCTTGCTATCACTTAATGAACTTTACCTCCCTTTCCATTTTCTGGCAACACGCAGACAGGACCCAGGTTCAGAGGAGCTTCTCCATGTTCTTCTCCTCCACCTGCTATCGCCCCCTTGGTCACTGACACTTACCAGAACCTCTTCTAGGATTTGCTCACTGGCTCTGGGAGCGATTTCTGGTCTGTGTCTCCCAAGGAGCTTCATGTTGTGCAAAAAGAAACCTTAGGGGTCTGTTTCCATTCGTCCAAGCCACACCCTCCCATGGCTCCAGCCGCCCACTTCCACTGGGAATAAATTCTGACATGATCACTTCAACCGCATCTGCTTTAGCCCTTGTCCCCTCTCAGGTGCCCGTGTTGTCTACATTAAGAGAGATTTTTTAAACCGAACAGTGTATTTTACCACCTGCCTTTGGTCTCTAGTAGAATAAAATGCTTCTTAAAGAGGTGTCTCCCAAAACCTCAGTGGTTCCTGTGACCAGGCAGGCCTCAGATGTGGTCACAGGGTGGTTTGCTCCAGAGCAAAGGGACGCCCTCATAGTGCCCAGGCTCCCAGCTTAAATGTCCCTACAGACCTGTGGCTGGATGAGGGAAGAGGATGGAAAACTCTGGAAAACTGGAGCTGGCTAGATACTGGTTACTGTGACTAGCCGTGTGTGCTGGAGTCCATAGCATGGACCAGGGCAGACCTCCCAGGGCTGCAGAGTTGTGGGGACAAACAATTCAAAAGGTTTGAATCTTTTGAAATCTTGAATCTTTTCACTCCTTGAAATTAGCATCTAAACTGTTTCAGCCTGAGAAAAAGATAATTTTGCAGATCTGCTTGAATCCAGTGGATTTATTGGGTAGGAAATTGAGAGCTACCGTCGGCCTGAGCTGACAGAGTGATGTTCTGCGGAGCCAGGGCTCATGCGCCTGGTTCTACCAGCCACTAGGTGCCACTGTTTGCTACCACTGGGTTCGCCAAGTGCCCTGTGGGTTCAGAGTGTAACAGAATCACATTTGACATCAGCAAACTCCTGCTAAGAAACTAAGATTGCTTTCAACTAAGACAAGTCTAATTAGTGGTTTGCTCTTTTATTTATTTATTTTTAATTTCTGTTTTTTTTTTTTTATTTTATAAGCAACAGGATATAAACATTTAAAGTACCACTTCTATTCTTTCTCTGAGTGGAAGATACTGGAGCTAAAGATCAAGACCATAATCACAATTCTTTCCTGGTAATAAGAAAACCAACCACTTTTTCAGTCAGGTCAAATATCCTACTTCTTGCCTCACTACCAATACCCAAACATTCGCAGCTGTTCAAGGCGGCTTTTTAAGAAAAACATAATAGGAAAACAATTAGGTAAATGAAAGATGGTAAAAGAGAGAGATTACATACCAAAACCCGACAGCTTTCAAGATTTAGAAAGAATTATTCTTTGCTTTTAAAAACATCCTATTCTTCTCTATAAGAAAATGATAGCTTTTTTCCTACCAATATTAAAGAAATCGATGCACTTATGCAAAGTTAGCGTGCTCCTCAAAGAGCAGACAAGGCCATTTAAACCATCTTCACAGGTCTCTGAAGCAGCTATCCTGTCCCTAGATTTAAGTGATGGGCATTCAGTTGGACTCTTCTGCATAAATAGTTCTGTTTAACCTAGAAATGGAGTGGAGTGGCATAACACAGAGAGTCAGCAGTTCATTAAAAATGCAAACTTTTAAAATTACTAACATGTACTTAAAAGTAACAGACTGTATCATACATTTAGAAGTGTTCCCTCAAGTTTTTCTTTTAAAGAAGAAACCAGACTTGGAAATCTTTTGTTGACTGTAGCTGTTTTTTCTTGTCTTCTTTCTCTCTGGTTCATTAAGGTCCATATTCAAATTATATGTAGAAATGCTGATTCCTGGTATCTGTGGCTCTACTTGATTTTTTTCTGATGCTGAAGATTAGATGACTCTAACATAATTTTTACTTTACCTTCATCAAATATATGTATGGAACACCGTATCTTCTGCTGTGGCTTTGTCGAGTTGTGGGAAGACAGACTGGGAAGGTGCTCGGTATCATTAAGTGAAGATACTTCACAAAGACCGTGCTGAATATCACTTCTTTTTAAAAATAAAAATTATATGAGCTCGTTGCTATGACAAGTCATACACATGCGTGTGTGTATGACATGAATAGACTCATGCGTGTGTGCATACATTGTATGCTTAAGGCACAGCAGACTCACGGTGCCTACATAGACTCCCCTTAAACTCTTCCCTGGACAGCAGAATTTGTGGAGGAAAAGGGTGTATGTGCTCTTTTTATTTGGTGCACATACATATTATTTCCATATTTTTAGAAAGAGTATCTAATTTTAAAGGGAATAAAAACGTGAAGGAAAACATACTTTTATAAAGAGATTTTCTTTTTCTTTTTTTTTTTGCAGTTCTTGGCCAGGGCTGGGTTTGAACCCACTACCTCCGGTATAGGGGTCTGGCGCCCTACTGCTTGAGCCACAGGTGCCACCCTATAAAGAGATTTTTCTTACAAAGAACTAAGAATTCAACTAAAACACCAGTTTCTTTCTGGGAAGCTTCTTTCCCCCCCGAGGCTGCTCTCAGGCACCTGTGCCAACCAATGGTTTCTAAAATGCTGGCATCGAAGGCCATCACCAGGACCCCTGCAGCTGCAAAGGGGCCACAGCCACCTCCTGCCCTGTACTTCCAGGCTGCCCTTCCTGTGCCCGCCAGCCCCTCCCGGGCCCCACCTGGGCTTGGCTCGCTTCCCCACTGGCTGGAAAGTCCTTTTGGCCTGACCTGTTTCTGAAGAGCTGGGAAGAGGCAGGAAGTGTGGATGAGCCCCAGCAGACAGAAGTACAGGCGGTGTCCTCCCTTCAGCAAATGTGTCCCCGATTCTACACACTAGACACAGGGCGACCCAAAAGCCGGTGACCCTCCCGAGCCTGAGCTCCGCCACTCAGGGAGGGCACTCGGTGGCAGCCAGTGTGACTGACTGGACACAGTGTTCTGCCCTGGGTCATTAGCTGCCTCCCTTGGGTGAGGTGGCCACACACCTGCTCTTCCTTCTCAATCCTGCCCCTCTGCTATGGTGCCACCTAGCAGGGCCCAAAGGCCAGCATGGTGTGAGAAGGAAATGGGAGGGTCACACTGGCTCAGCTGAGCAGAAAATCAGGCTGGTGATGTGCTTGGAGAACTGGGGAGGATTATGACTCACAAGGGTGGGTCAGAGTTCTGTGCTTACAGCACCATCCTCTGGCAAGAGGCTGCGTTGGGGTGTCTGGGGCCAGCGGCTGTGAGTGCTGCGTCCTGTCCTCCCAGGTGGTCCCAGGAACCTCGCAGTGAGACGTCTGAATGTCCTCACACAGTCCCGAGGTGGTAACGCACCCAGCTGTGTCAGCCAGCTTCTAGTCCCAGATGGCAGGTCTGCACTCCGGACACAGGTTGGCCCCTTCTCAGGACAGCTGGCTGTGTGTGGACGCTGGAGACAAGAGCGTGCTTTTCCAAGTAACCCCCAATTTCTTGGGCTTTTCTTACCCAGTGTGTGCGGCCAATGATGTGGTGTCCATTGTGTATTTCCACTGGCCCCAAAGTTGGCGCACACGGTTGCTCGGCTGGACAATATGCACTGTGCCAGGGAACCCAAGAAAGACAGGACTTAGGAAAGAGGATACATTCCCAGCCTCTCTCTGTTACACTGCGTCGCTTTGGTTCTTCAGAAATGAGTCTTTTTTCTTTCTTTCTTTCTTTTTTTTGAGACAGTGTCTCACTATGTTGCCCAAGGTAAAGTGCCGTGGCATCACAGCTCACAGCAACCTCCAACTCTTGGGCTTAAGCAATTGTCTTGCCTCAGCCTCCCAAGTAGCTGGGACTACAGGCACCTGCCACAATACCTGGCTATTTTTTTGTTGCAGTTGTCATTGTTGTTTTTAGCTGGCCCGGGTTGGGTATGAACCCACCAGCCTGGATGTATATGGCTGGCCCCCTACCCACTGATCTATGGGCGCCAAGCCCAGAAACTGAGACTCTTGACTCATTTACTCAACAGCTATGAACTGAACACCCGCAACACGCCCTTCACTAAGCCAGTGGTCAGTGGCTGGGACTGCACACAGCTTTGATCCTCGTGGTCTACGAAGAAAATGCCACGTGAAGTTGGAAAGAGATACGCGGAGGAAGGCTTCCAGCACTGCAGCACGGTGTCTGCAAGAGGTCCAAGAGGGTCCTGCCTGCGTCTGGAGACGTCTCACCCATCACCAGGGTCCTGCAGGTGCCTGACGCTTGTTCTGAGGGGCTTGTGGGGCTGGATTTCGTAGAATGTCAGCGTAAGAGAAACCGAACTCAATAGTCACATCCCAGAAGGGATCTAATGTTCTTCAAGATTCTGTCTCTATAAAATCATTTGCAGAAATGCCCTCATGCCTGCAAGAAATCAATTTATCTTTGAGAATTTTGCAGATTACTGTATTTCTAACATCTTACCTTGACACTGCTCTTTGGAAGTTTGTTCTTGTGACCCCACTCTCTCAAGACTGAACAGCCATGATTCTCGCTGAACATGACGAGGGTCGGTCTCTCTCTGTTCCCTGTCTCCTTATCCATCAGACACACAATCAAGGAACAAAAATTAAGGGGCGTGTGTGTGTGTGTGTGTGTGTGAGTGTTGGTCTTTCTAGGTCTGAGATGCAGGAGATGGGAGTGAGCGCGTACGGAGGCTGGGTCTACCCACAAATCCTCTCTAGATGCACCTGCAGCCTCCTCTTTGCCCCACCACCTCCCCTCTCACTTTCTTTCTTTCTTTCTTTCTTTTTTCTTTTGGAGACAGAGTCTCATTTTGTGGTCACAGCACTCTGTCCAGAGAGTGCGTAGCTCGGGCCCAGCTCCTCTCCCGCACATGGGACAATATAGCAGGCTGCCGGCCCTGCCAGCATCTGAGCAGCCTGCTGTGGGGCTGGACTTGCAGGAGATCATGTCAGGCAGAAGAAGAGGTCCCCATCAGTGGCCAGGACCTCGCCTCCCATGCACCCTTCTGCTGCCTCTTGGTCCTCCCAGAATCTAACCCTGGAGCCTAATTCTCCCCTCTGCACAGACTTCGGAAAGATCCAAACCTGATGGAGAGTTTTATGGAGATGCTGCCCACTCCAGACACACTTTCAGAAAGGGTCTGAAACTCATCCTTTCAAGGGTCCCTCTAGGCCATGGTGGGTGTGGGAACCCTGGTCCCGTGCAGGGTCTCAGAGGCCTCATATCCTCATGAGCTCAGCTCAGCTAATTTTGGCCTCTGCCCTGCTCCTCCTACGGGGAGTCCACAGTCTGAGCTCAGAGGACAGGGCAGTGGGAGTGGGAGGGACCGCAGACGAGGCCTTCCGGGGCTCCTCTTCGTGGGACGCCCTTCTCTTGGGACCTAGGCCCCTCTTAGTGGGATGACATCCTGGGGTCTGCCTCTGGGGGGCATCCTCCTTCTGGGACATCCTTTGGGCAATTATAGCAACTTCTACAGAAAGGAGGCTGGTTTTGCAAAGGCGACAAACGAGGCTGAGCTCTTGCCAAGGCTGCTCCTGAATGCAGGTGGAGGCATGTTTGCAAGGTCGGGGTGAGGCAAGGTCAAGGTGAAGGCCTGCTGATGGGTCAGCCTTGCCCAGTTTACCTGATTCAACACCACTGTGTCTCCTTGACAGAAAAGCATGCTTTTTGCTATTCTATCCATAAGTAAAGAAACATCAACTCTCTGACAGTTCCAAAGTGAAACTCTTAGAAATGAAAGAAGCAGCTTGCCACTGGAGGTTTGAGCTGCAGATCTGTCTGAGTCTGAGTACTGGCGGGGGGCTGCTCCGTGTGCACCTGGTGGGGGAGCCCCAAGAGAGGCGAGGGGCTCGGTCCTGCAGGGAACCTGGGAGAGCCTCGCCTGGGAGTCCTGTAGGCGTTCTCGGCGGTGGGTGAGGCGAACAGGTCCCACTGTACCTCCCTAGGAGGCGTTGCTGTCTGGGTCTCACTGGAGGGATAGTTTATTCATTTATTACTCACATCTGGTCGGAGTGAGGACTGAGAAGTTTTATACTTTTAAGCTCTGAGAACATAATACCAGCTTACTCACAATATACGTTTGGCACAGAAAAAAGTAAAATGTAAAAAAATGTTTTTCTTGTAATGTGAGTTCCCAGTAGTGGGCTTGTGCTCACTGCTGCCATCAATGCCTATGTGCTTGCACGGTCACCGTGCTGGCTTGGTGGCACTTTCTCCCCAAGTGCCGTCCTTTGTCTCTTATCTGTGCCCGAGGTCCCATTCGCAGCCTTGTTTTTTCCTCCAGCCAGGAGACTCTGTGCGAATTCTGTCCTGTGCTCTGTTCCCATCAGCACTGGTGGGCTTGAGATCACTGACCAAAATTAAGGCTGTTAAGGCAGAAAAATTCATAATTGTGTAAAAGTTTCTTAAAAATCAGATGAGAAGATGGACCCAGGAAGACACCCCAACGAAATTGAGCGGTTTTAGGGAAAGTTTCAGAGAAGGGTCTCATGTCAGAGTCCTCTTCTCAGAGGCAGGTAAAGCACAGGGGTCACCGTCATTAGTTACAGACTGTGCCACTCCGGCTGAAGCACGTGTCTGTGTGAGACAGTCAGTAGAAGTCAGCACCTCGGCTGGTGTTAAAATGAATGGCGTTCCACTCCGTGCCAGCGGGTTACAGGCTGGCTTGCCAGTGACAGTGGCGAGCTCCCCACAAGCTCCAGCCTGTGGCTCCCGGAACTTCCCATCCCAATGGGCAGCGTGCAGGTGGGGTTCCCAGGACGCTCTGGCTGGGGTGCGGCTGCAAGTGCTGGGGCTGGGGCTCAGCCCACAGGGCACAGAGGGAGTTGCTCCGGTGTTCTCAGGTGGATCCTGCCTTGGGGAGTTGTCACAATCTCTCTAAGATCAGGCTACCAATAATTCTTTCTAAATTGTCCTTTGAAACAGCAGGACCAGAAAGGCAAGACTTCTGCCCACCAGGTTAAAAATGCTGAGGCCTCTTTGAAGAGACACCACAAAGACAGGGCAGTGGAAACTCAAAAGACGGGCTGTGTGGGTTGGAAAGCTGCCGGCCTGACAACATCTGGTGTCTCAGGCTCAGCGTCTTCTCCACAGTGCACGGCCCGTTCTCCCCCACAGGAGAACACGGCCCAACTCCCTGCTCCAGCCCCCACCTGGGGTGTGAGGGGCGTCCGGGCTGAGTCCTGCAGGGCAGATGAGCCCCTGCCCTTGGCGGGAGATCAGCTCTGCTGGGTGCCGGGCCTGGTTCTCTGCTTTTGAGCCGTGAGATTGGGTTTTAAATCACAAACTGAACTAACTCATTAGTGACAGGTCAGTACAAGAGCTGAAGAGACGAGGAGGATGCTGGCATCTCCCCAAAGCTCAGGTTTTCTTGAGCTCAGGGATTTCTATGAGACACTGTTTTGACTCTATCTCACGGTGAACTCTGGTTGTCTGATATCTCTCCTCAGTTCCTCATGCGGTTTTACTTTCCCAGCTGGACTCCTCTGAGTTCACGCTGGATTCCACAGTGGGACAGGGCGGCTGCCTCAGCCCTTTCATCCCATCAGTTGCGTTGACCTCCCAGGCGCTGCCTTCTTTGTTCTCCCGCACCCTGCTGGGCACACAGTTGGTGCTAACTAAATGCTGATTTTTCTCTTGCACCGCCCTGCTTTAGGCAAAATACACACCTTTCTCTGGGGTAGCATGAGTGCTGCACGCTTCATTCTGGTTCAGAAGTAATCAGGGAAAGAACATGTTTTCTGGTTGCCGAAGACACTTATTCTAAAACAGTGACTCACAGACAGCAAAATGTTAGCAGTGGATCAAGAATGTAAATAGTACAGCACGTCCCGCACACTGCATCTGCACATTATCTAAAAGATAATTTTCAGAAAAAAGTAAAATCGTGATTTGTATCAAGATATAAAAATGAACACAAGTAAAGAGTTTATTTTACACATGTGATAGGTAAGAGCGAGCCAGACAGACGTCAGAACTGGCTCAGAGGAAAAGTGAAAACAGTTTATCTAAAGTAATAATAATAATAATAATAATAACAATAATAATTTTGAAATGAATAACTTTGAAAAGTGAAAACAGTTTATGTAATAATAATAATGATAATAATTTTGGAATGAATAACTTTGAAAAGTGAAAACAGTTTATATAAAGTAATAATAATAATAATAATTTTGAAATGAATTACAAATGGAGGGAAAACTGGGTTCTCCACAGGGGAGGAAGCCAGTTAAAATCTCTACTGAGACAGGACAGAACGCAGATAAATGCCAGTTACCTGATGTTTACAGAGAGTTCCCCAAGGTCAAAGAATGAACAGCTCAGAGATCAGAGCTGTAGTTTTTCACTGAGACACAGTATTTTTCTGAGTCTCTAATTCATGGCACTCTCCAGTAAGGGGATTACTTTTATACTTTTTTGATTAATAATCTTTTTGCGTGCTGCGAATTGTCCACATTTTCAAAATTCAGCACAAAGATAGTCATTAAATATTTTCACTAGAATTAATTGAAAATCCAAAACCAAAACTAAACAGACACATGTTGCCAATCATACAGATGACAGCTTTTCCTGAAGATTACGGCTCTTTGGGTGACATTTGTGTTGTGAATTTGGTAATTCTCTGGAAAAGTACCGTTGCCTCCTGTGCCCACAGGGCCAGGTCAGTCTGCCCCGAGAGGGCAGCCAGGGCAGGTGACGGATGCCCACCAGGAAGCAGGTGGCTTCCTTTAGAGATGTCTGGAGACGCTTCCGGCCCTCAGCTGCAGAGCTACTGGCCAGGGGCCCCTCCTGCTGGCAGGCGTTTAATGAATGAGTTGTATTTGGTTGCCTCTTCTAGTCAGATAGCCCCAGACAGTGCATGGATCCTATAATCTTTTTCTGCTTCCAAGTCGACCAAGGCTAAATTCTTCCTGATTATTGACAAATCTAAATTCTAAAGAATGCTACTCATGCACTAGTTCTCTTAAACTTGAGACACGGAGAAGACGTAACAGTGGATCCTGTGAACATTTCCAGCCGTGTAGGAGGCCTGGAATGAACTGAGCTCCCGAGAGGAGGAGCAGACACAGCCGAGGACACAGGAGCTCCGGGCCCGCGGGCAGGTTGCGCTGTACACACTGTGCAGCCTCAGCAAGTGTCCCCGTGTTCATTCTCTTGCCTGCAAAAGGGAAGAATGGTGCGATCTGGGCCCAGTGGCAGACGCTGCAGGTACGGAACAGGGTACCTGTGGCGGGCCCCGTGACTGAGACAGACTGCACTGACCAGCTCAGCTCTGTGGACGTCGTGTCTCCCTGAGCGACGCAGCAGGAGGCTCCAGAAGCTCTGCCACTCGGAGGCCCAAGGGTAGCCTGACCCCCTGGGAGGCCTGGGGCTTGGGAAGCCTGCCTGGTGACCGTGAGCTTCAGGGCCCCAAATGCAGCAAAACACACATCCAGCCCCGCTAGTTGTCTGTTCAAATCCACTCACTCTTCCTCCCCCACTAGCAGAGAGAACCTCAGGATGTGTGATGTGTCCAGACAAAATCCACACTGTCCTTAGCTGCCGTCCAGCTGAGGGTGGTCACCAGCAGTTACCTCCAGGAACCCTTGTAAAAGGCGGGGTTGGAGGACTCCGCAGCCTGTCCTCTCACTTTCCCCTCTTCCTGACGCAGTCCTGGGGCTGAAGCCACAAAGAGTCTCGACTGGGCAGGGAGGAGCCTGCACCCCTGGTGATTTGGGGAACTCCTGCCAGCCCAGGGCAGGCAGCCTCTGGCTTCTTGTTCCTGAGAAAAATGAGGCTGTGCATTGCCAGGCCACTCCCAGCTAGGTAGTGTCACTCCCAGCTGAACACGTCCCCATCTTACTTCTGAAGGAGCTTGGAGTACGGTCCCCCAGAATCTGCCTTCTGGAGTAAGGGTTATTTTGAGTTGAAGGCGATTGAGAGGAAACAGATGCGGGTGAGATCCCTGCCCTCCCATCCGCCTGAACAAGGACACAGAACCCTGTGAATGAGGCCCCTGCCCCTGACTTCCTGTCCCAGGAGGGGGTGGCTGCAGCCACAGCACCAGGGACAACACGGTGCCCGAACTCCACGCAGCAAACCTCACTCAGCTGCCCCGTCTTCCATTAGTTCCTCCAGCTGCCACCCGCCGAAACCCGGAGTCCTGTCCTTTTTCTTGTCCCTTCTCTGAAAGTGACGGTGCTTTCCTGAGACGCGGCATAAGTCCGAGTCCCAACGTCCTGGTAACTGCTCTTCTCCAAGGGCTCCCAGGGTGAAGTTAAGAAGCTTCCATTGGCTTTCTTTTGTTAACCTGTTCTTTGTCCTTGTAATCTGCAGGCCCCAGCCCTAAGGGACATTCTTCCTTTCCGTGTGGGAGCCAGAGCGAGCCTGTAAGGTCCCAGCTGAGGCCCGTGAGTGGGCAGCAGTCGGGTGCAGGTGGACGCACCCACCTGCTTCACCTGTGTCCTGCTTCACCCGCCAAGGACGGCACACGAGAGTGAAAAAAAACTCACAGTGATGAATCACAGCTCCCCAGATGCCCCCTAAATTCACCCTCCCTGTGGAAGGGGAGATGCTGAAGGGTGCTATGCAAGAGTCAAATTCTAAAATTTCACACAAACAACTACGTGCAGGAGAATATTGACACAGTTTTCCGAGGTCTGCTGTATCACTAAAGCCAACTTGTTTTCCAGAGTGTGCACCCTACAGAAAAGGCAAGGACGGGTCGGGAAGCCTTGGCATTTTGCCCCAGAGAGTGACTGGCCTCCCGATGCCTCCCTTCCCCTACAAGGAGCCTCCATGCTGCTCGCTTGTCTCCCCTGTGAGTTGTGCCCTCCTGGACACAGCTCCTGCCCTGGGCCGCTCAGTCTGGACCTGAGGTCAGGCACTGTTCTTGCACCTGCTTTTGCTGAAGGCAGCCTTGACTGTCCCCTGTGGTCACTGGGGTCTGCCTGGGCCTGCCTTGGGGAAGGTCTTGCCCACCAGCCTCGTTTTTCTGTCGTGAAGCTCCCACTGTGGAAATCTCAACTTATAAATTAAAAACAATGATAATGCCCTCAACATTAAAACTCTTCCACTTCACTCATTCTCTTCCATCCATTTTCTGCCCTCTTTTTGATCAGCACAGTTATTTATGGGCACAGGGACATTGCATTGTCTGTCTCTGCTCCTGGAGCCTTAGGCCTGTGGTTCGTCGGCGAGCAGGTCACGGGCAGAGGTAACGCCTCACAGGGCAGATTCTCCCATGCGCAGCGGCTCTGCACCAGAAACTGGTTTGCAGGGTCTGCGTTTTAATCAAGTGTCAGGTGACTTTGAAGCCAGTGGGCCTGGATCACAGGGTTGAAAATCGACCTTGGTTCCCCTGTCCTTGCAGCTTGAAGGGAAGCGTGCCCCATCTCCCCATGTCCAGGAGGAGAGGGAGCTGCTTCCTTCTGCCTCAGTAGTGAGTTGCAGACTGGGGACCCTGGAGGTCAAACCTCCACCTGGGAGTTTGCAATGGTCCCAGACATGTATATTGAAATCCTCCCCCTCAAAGTGATGGTGTTAGAAGGTGGGGTCTTCCCAGGGGTTGGGGGGAGGACTAGGTGTCAGGTGGTCCCCACCAATGGGACTAGTGTCCTTACAAAGGGGGCCCTCACTCTCTTTCCCCCTGAGGAGCCAAATGGCCAGCTGCCCTCACCCACGCCACCTGTGCCTGCCCAGGGCCTCCTGGCTGTTGTGAGTGGTCCATTCCTGCTGTGGTCAGAGGAAGCTAGGTGGAGCGGCCTGTGCTCGGCGCTACAGAGCTCTCCGAGCAAGTAAGCTCAGGCCCCCTCGGTGCTCTTGCTCAAGACTCTAAGACTTTTTCAGTAGCATAAAGAGAAGGCCCCCTTTCCGGGAGACTAGCAGAGGCACATCTTTCCTGTGACTGCAGTCCTCTCATGCCCCAAGCCCGGCATTTGCGGCATCTGCAAATGTTGCAAATCTTGTGCTTAAGATTGACTTTCAGATGCTCAAGAGTTATCTGCACTAGAGGGGAGACGCAGCCATCCTGGTGCCTCCCGGCCCTCAGGCCAGAGCCCTGGTAGGTGGACAGGGCCTAACGAGTAGGAACCCCTGGGCTGGTGAGTTTGCTCTAAGTGCAGCCTCCACAGACCCTGAGCTGCTGACCAGCCACTGGCTGCTGATAAGGCACAAAGGGCCGTCCGTGTCCACGCAGATGTGCCAGGAAGGCCCCGCGGAGGTGGGCAGAGCACTTGGGGCCCTAAAGTGTATTCACTGCAGTGCGTCTGCAAGCATCAGGAAAGTGCACGTTTGAGGGCTGCCAGCTCTGGGAAGCTAACTTGCTTTCACGGGACAACTTTAAGAATCATCTGGAAGATGGTAGGATCTGAAGAGGACTGACTCTCGTCCAAGCAGAAAGCTGCCTCGCCAAATGCCTTTAGGGAGCACCTGCATCCTGTGTTTGTGACCCTCCTTCCCTGGGCTGGTGACTGTCCCAACGGGCGGGGAAAAGGCAGTCGAGTGACAGGCTGGGCTGGCCCAAGAGGAATCCCCAAGGCTGGGGGTTCCAGACAGTCCCATAGAGTTTTAACAGGGCAACCAGGAGACCCATCGGGAAACAAGGAGAATGAGGTGCTAGGTCTGGCCTGCACCTGCAGCTGTCCTGGCACAAACACATGGGCAGCACCAATGGCCTGCACTGAAGGAGGCCTGTCCACCCTGCCCCAGGTGCCCTGTCCTGGTCGACCTTGGAACCAAGTCCTAATAGCTGCAGATCAGCTAAGAGCATCATGAGGAAAATGTCACTGTCCCCCAGGCAACTCTGCAGGTGTTGACGAGGGCCATTCTTTGAACCCTGACCTTGGTTAAGATTGATCGAGAAAGGAAAGGGCCCAACGTGGGTGGCAGGAGCTTGGGCAGCAGCAGGAGGAGAAATAAGGAGTAGAAAGGATGACCCTCCCTGTAATCAAGGGTGTGTGTGTGTCCCCTACACGTGAGGGATCCTTCTGCTGAGACGACAGGGCAGGGGAAGGATGTGGCTTCTCCGTCAACCTGGTGCTACCACCAGGATGGGGGGGAGTTACAGGTGTGCAACAGTCTGTGCCTTTCAGAATGTCCACTCGAGGAAGAATCTTCGTCCTGTGACACACCCAAATTGATGGCTATCTGTGGATGGTTCCCACTGCCAGACCCAGTACCAGGATCAGAGTCTGACAAGCTCTTGGCGAGCTCCAGATGAAGCCCCCCAGGCGTAGAGTTGCGCCTTCACACCCTGGGTGAGGCAGGACCGCCCAGGGCTCAGGGTGGGCTGCACCTGAGTCAGGATGTCAGGGACCAGCTCCTGAGACTGCATTCCTCTGTGCACAGAAGGGACCCCCCGTCACTGTGAGACTGTGCTCACCCAGCACGTGCAAGCATGGAAGGAAGGGACAGAAAGGACTCGCTTCATTGGTGACCGGGAGAGTGGTGTGGGGTGAGAAGGAGACAGAGAGCAGGGCAGCCCCATGGCTCGACCTGGACAGCACATGGCCCCACTCTCAGAAGGACTCTGGCTCAGCTTGGTGCTCTACTGTCCCCACCGACACTCTCAGTGACCTCACCTTTGCACTCGTGTCCTGGGTGAAGTCCCAGGCACAGGGCAGAACACCTGTGAGAGAGGGAGCACCCTGTGCGACATGCTTGTCCCCTGTCGTTCCTGCCTCTCCACAGGCACAGAACATTCTCCAAGCTCCGCAGCGTTGGTAGACCCAGGTGCAGTGAGCGCCAAGTCCTGCTGCATCCAGGTGCAATGAGGTCCAAGTCCTCTGGCATCGGTAGACCCAGGTGCAGTGAGTGCCAAGTCCTGCGGTGTCGGTAGACCCAGGTGCAGTGAGGTCCTAGTCCTGCGGCCTCCGTAGACTAAGATTCAGTGAGCTCCAGGAGAGAGAAGCCCAGCTGAGTCTCCACCCGACACGTGTGGGGTGATTTGAGCTGAAAACATCTGAGACCACAGATGTGAGAAGAGCTCCCCCCTCTCCTTCCTTCTGTGTCTACAAGCAGGATGTAACTGGGAAAGGTGTCCCCTCCCCTCTCTGCCAGGACCAACAGCGGTCATCCAGCAGAGACAACAGCAGGCCCTCATCAGCTGGAGCCCAGATGACCACACCACAGACCTTCCTGCCCAGCCCTGGGCCCTCGAGTGTGCTGACGTTTACCTCCCCGTCTGCTGCCCCAGAGACTGCGATTTCATCGAGAGTATGAAATCATGGCTCGCTATGGTCTGAAGTCACCTGGACTCTGTCCACACAAGTGCTCTTTGCATCCACCATGCAGGGGGTGGAGATTCAGGGGAGAGGTCTCATGCCCAAGGAGGAAACTGGTGGCAGGCTCTGCTGTGAGAACATGACACAAAGCCTCCAACTGCCACCTGAGATGTGAGTGCTGTCATCATCCCCACTCTAAGATGGGAAGGAGAGGTGCGAACTGGGACCCCATCACTGATAGATGCCACATCTGGAAATCAGCAGGCAGACAGTTTTCAGGACTGCAGACACCCCCAGGCCACACCACGGGAAAGGTGTCCTTTGTTGTCCCTTCTTACCTGTCTGTCAGGGCCACATATAGAACTTTGGCCTTGTTGCAAAATACAGACATGGGGCCCCTTGTACAAAAAGCAGGGGGAAAAGTGCCGTTAAGGGATTGAATTATAAAGCCTGCTCCTTTCTCCTGCAGTCCCTCTCTCGGCTTGTCATGGTATTCTTTTATTTGCTACTGAAAGTCACTCTAAGAAGGGAAATTAAAAATTAGAAGTCAACTTATTTTGCACAATGTCAATTGTAAATGCAAATATAGAAACATGTATCTTATTTGAAAAGTCACCAAAATCTCTCAGTCTGTATTTTGCAGCTTGGGTGTACACGCACCCATCCTTTTCATTCAGAGGCGATCCCTGCTCTGTGCACGTTCTACCCGGACCAGTCCTCCCTGGGGCTCCCAGGCTGGGCAGCGCACTGGTCCCCGCCACAGTCTGTCTCCCCTCCTTCGCCCCCCAGCCCAGCCCCAGCTGCTGGCAGCACTCACCGTGCCCCCGCGACCCGCAGCTCCCAGGCTTGCTAACCTTGTTCCGGGGTGGTCTTTACTTATTCATCTCTCTCGTCACACTGGGCCCTGGCTGCCTGTCCCAGCTTATACAAGCCACCAGTAAAAAAAGGGTCACATTTGCAAATATTCAGTGGATTAACATTCACACTGAAAGTTTGTTTCTGTGTCCCAGCACAAAAAGGTTGTTTCGAAATTCACATTGATTGGGGAGAAGAGGTGGACTTTCCTCCTTGGCCACGAGGCCTCTCCCCTGAATCTCTGACCCCTGCATGGTGGATGCAAAGAGCACTTGTATGGACAGAGTCCAGGCGGCTTCAGACCATAGCGAGCCCCGGAGAACAGCACTCCCTGCACTGTCAGGCCCTTGGCGGTGTCTCACAATGAACCTGAACCAGACAATTTGATCCAGAGCTGTGCAGCCCCTGACCAGACAACCGGGCTCTGAAGGTCTTTGCCCCAAAAGGGTGTGAAGTGTGTGTCCAGGGAGGTGGTGTGAGGTACCCAGCAAGTGCTGTGATGGAGTGAGTGATTGGTAAGAGGGCTGCATGGGAGCGCAATGTCCATGTGTCCACGCACGCACTTCTGCGGTCACCATGTGGAGCTGGGCCTGTCCCTCACAGGGTGTGATGCAAACCCTCAGTTTCTTCTCTGGGGTGGCTGGGCCCCAAGGGCCTCACCCGTGGCACAGGCCTTCCCATTTCCCCCTTCCCCAATCAGTTTCCTCAATGGGGCCCTGCTTTGGGAGCTGCAGAGGTATTTGGCACGTCTCAGAGACCGAGTGTGCCTGGGCTTCCTCGGGACAGCAGGCACCTCCAACCCCGGTCCAAGTCCTGGCTCCCTTCAAGGCACTGGTGCTGAGCAGGTTTCTGGCAGAATTGCTATTGGCAGAGACATAGGACAACCTGCCATGAGGGCATGAGCTCTGTCTGGCTCCAGCCAGGGGAGGATTCATTCTAATGACAGGTGCAGCCTTGAGAGGCGGGCCCCCCTGGCTGGGTGCTCTGACTCTTGTTCCCTACTCCAGGTGGAATTGGGGCAATGCAGCCAGAAAAGAACCCCAAGTTCAGAAGGCGGGTGAGTCACAGCAAGTCGGGGTGCCTCCCGCACTGACAGAAGGGCCCTGTTCAAACAGAGAAACAAATATTTACCAAGCACCTCCCAAGGGCCAGAGTTGGTCAGGCAGTGCCCAAATATTTCACATATTTAACCTTGGCTTGGATTCAGCAAGGCAGGTCTTACTATTCCTGCCTTTTGGAATTCCAAAGGGTTGAGCAACCAGGCTGTGTGTGTTTGAGGAACTTTAGTAAACATAGTCCTCAGTGGCTTAATCCAGCAGAAGTTAATTTTGCCTTAGAAAAAGTCAGAGCCAGTGCTCCTGGTTGGTAAGCAATGTTCCACAGGATCATTTCAGGACCTTCCCTGTCTCCATACTTTTTATCTTTTTCTCCCAGACCCTCAAGTCCTCCCCACTTTGCTGGTGAATGGGGCAGGACAAGGAGGCCCTCGCTCCCTCAGAAGGTTCTGGAGCTATCATGTGCTGGGCAGGAGAGGATGGGAATGGTGTCAACCCCCAGCCTCCAGCATCCAGGATAGAGGGCAAGCGGGTTTGGTGGACACAGACCCGTCCGTGTCCGTGCACCAAAGCCACGCAGCTCCAGGGCAGCCTCGGGTCCAGTGTCGTGAAGACCAGGGCGTCCAAGGCCGTGTTTTTCCTGCATCTCAGAGTCCTCCCCTATAAACGGAGATGCCTCCTTACAGGACCTTGCGGGAGAACCCAGAGAATGGCTAAGAGAGAGGTGTGTGAGTGATGAATTATGGACAGGCCTTGGAGGCAAGGGCAGCAGCTGCAGTCACCTCCGTTCTCAGCTGGGGCTGCCTCCTGCTTGGAGGCAAAGCACAGCTGGGCGTCTGGTCCTCACCCCCTGCTCTGCATGTGCAGTTGGCCGGTGGACAGCTGATCACAGTCAGATCGGGTAGCGAAACTTAAATCCAGCAGGGCAGCCAAGGAGCTGGGGGTAAATCAGTTGACAGTTTTACCAATTCTCAGAGAAACCTGAAATACAGATGCTTAAAGTGAACAATAATGAATAACTAACGAATCTTCAAAAGCACGGTGCATCCCGAGCTCCTTCCTTTGATCATGGAATCTCTAGGAATGGCGGGGACTCGAGTTAGATCACGTAAGGAACTGCCTGGAATCTGCTAGCTCTGCAGAGGGAGACCGGAAGGCAGCCATTTGTCCTTTTAAACACGTCAGCATGAATTCCTCCCCTCAGAACAGCCAGGGAAAGAAAAGGAGGGAGGGCAGCAAAGGCCTGACTGACTGACTAAGGCAAAAGGAGTTGGCACCGTGTGTCATTGCCCTGGCTTACGTGAGCTGAAACAGGATATTTGCCCAAATTACCCAATAACTATCTGTTTCCCACTTCCGTTGTCTAATGGGAGTGAGGCCCACGGTTCTCTGCTCCCTGAGAACTGCAGAGACCCGCCAGGTCAGATTCCCGTCTGTAGGAGCCATTAGCCAGTGCGAGGCTCCTTGGGGCCGGCACAGAGGGAGGGGGTCCCCAGAGACAGAGCAGGGCTGTCAGTGGTGGGAAGTAACGCCACATCTCAGCAGGTCCAGCCTTGTGGCCCAGGGAAAACGGCTCCCATGGCGGTGGTGCTGCGCTGGCCCGTGATTGGGGCGAGTAATTCCCTCCCCTTCCCCAAAACCTGAGATGGTACAATTACTTCATGGCCTGATAATCACGTATTTCACCCATGCTTGGCTTAAAATAATCCTATTTCAGACTTAGTAAGTCTGGACCCCGCTTATTAGCACAGTCTTTGCCCTTAGCCATCTGTGGGTAGGGCCTGAGGAGCCCTGAGAAACGTCCCACCCATCACCGTCCTGCTTCCGAAAGCTCCCCCAACATCAGACAGATTATGTGAAGACCGTTAGGCCTTCTGATTTCAGGATGGCTGGCGAGGCTGCTGCAGCCCTGAGCACAGCCACACTGGGCACTGTCACTGGTAAATTCAGCTTCTCCAGCCCAGGCTCCCTGAGCGCCAACCACATGGTCCTTTCTGTCTTCAGAGGGAACAGAGCAGAACAGGTCCTCATTTTGACGTCACGGGGAAGTTGAGGACAGCATCTGGGCACTATAATGTGTCTTTTGACCTGTGGACACTCGGGCACTATGGACAGTAGTCTGAGGCTGGTGTGGTCACCATGGTGGCCACAGTTACAAATGCAGACAGACTCCGGAACACATGTGTGAACCAGGGCCACAGGTGAGTGATGGTTTCACAGAAAGCTGGTACAGGTGGCTTCACCTCGTGTGGCCGAGCATTGCAGGTGAGCTCCGTGCACATTGGACAGAGACTGGTGTTTGACAGGCGACACAGGCTCACACTCTGGGCTCACGCAACTGGAAACCAGCTTGCACCTGCAGCCGTGTTGAATGGGAACACCCCACTCACTTGGAGACCCTCAGCTTCCTGGCCTCCAGCGTCATTGAGACAGCTGAGCAGACCTGTCCCCCGGCAGCAGCGTCACACCTGCAGAGAGGCCCACGATAACCACCTTCAGGTGGAGATACTCCCGGGGAAAGGAGCCTGCCGGGACACCCGAGTGGGCAGGACGGTGCCACAGAGGCAGCTGGTGACCGTTGCTGGAGGATGGAGGGCTCTGCGGCTGGGGTGAGAGGTACAGAAGTGACACTACACATGAGGGGACAGTAGGGAAGGTCACGACACACCTCACAGGTGAGCAAGGACGCCCCACGTTGCAAGTGAGCCTGAGACAGCACAGAGCTGCGTGTTCTGTCCTCATCCCATCTATGGCCCCGCTGTTCAGCACGCCACCCGCACCACACAAACACCTGTGTAATGAGCAAGGACAGAGTGACGGGACGCCCTTCCACGTTCACTTGGGGAGGTGTTTTCAGGGATTGGGGGGACAGCAGGAGGCCTGGGGAGGGCTCACAGCGGCCAGCACACTTGCAGGCCCGGTGGCCGGACACCTCGAGCTCTTCACTGGCTGCTGGCCGTCCACAGCTCGTGGGCCTGTCCCTGAGCTGCGTGAGCGTCCTCATGCCATAGGGCTGGCTCGCCTGAGAGCGGGCAGGGCGGGGCTGCGAGTGCTCTGCGCCCAGGCGTGAGGGATGCTCCCGGACATTCACATTCTACCCACCAGAGGCAAGAAAACTCTGCTGCAGAATTCCTGGTTTTGTTCTATCTTAGTGTACCTGCCTCCTGACAAGAGCACGTGAGAGATGCTGTGTTCCAGGAGTCTGGGCGTTTCTTCTCTCCAGTTTATGGATGAAGCAGGTTAGGGGATTGGAAACTAGCATTTAAATCAAATGTCCCTGTTTTTTACCGTAAAATAAGATTTCCCATGCATATTAGTATTGTGTTCAGAAAGTAAATGTCCCCATGGTCCTTAATGACTAATTTTGGGTACTTCTGCATCTTTGTTTCAGGGAGTTCGCAGTCCTCAAGGATGGATCCATTCGGTTACTATGGACTGGAGGCCTGTTTGTTTCTCAATGTTTACACTTTCTGATTGTCTCAGAATACCCAGACCTGTGCCCCCGGCCCCCTGTAAACTGTGGTTTCCTTCAGGAAACGGGTTTGAGTAATAGCTTAGCCTAATTCCCAGCTCTCATCTTAAAGCAGCCTTCCCAGCCGCTGAGTGGCGTGACTGATAACATAAGGAGAAGCGGCTGGCCCAGCTTCAAGCTCCAAAGCTGTGACATTTCAGGGGTCCACCCATGCAGTCGGGTTACTCATGCCCTAGAAATTAATCCAGCATTTGATAAAGAATGTTATTGTATACAGATACTCTTGTCAAAAGGCAAAATTACAACAAATTTAATTTAAAAATCTCAGTTGGCTTTATTTGTGATTCTAGACCTGGCAACGCTTCGTGCCTTGAAACAGAACGAATGTTCCCATGAGCTGAGCAGAAAAGGCTGGAGCTGCAGAGAGAGGGTGGGTCATTTCCAAGGCACCTTCCTGGTGACAGGAAGCTGGGAAGCCGAACAGCTGATGAAGGACTGGCCAACAGCAGGTGACTGCAGTTTACCTTGAATTAGATAAATAGCTGAGGAAACGTCATTATGATGCCAGTGAGACCTGACACTGGCCTGTCTGGGAAATGAGGCTGTCATCTCTCTTATGCAAAAGAAATTTTCCATCTTTTTTCAACTTTTTTAAATCAAAAATACATTCTCATAACTTTCTTTGCATCTCTTTTTCCTACTATTTCCTTCCTTGTTTCTATTTTCTTCCTAAATCTGTATTTTGAAACAACCTTTAAATAACTTCCAAAATGCATAAAATTATCCTATTCTTTTTAAAAACATTATTTCTTTTTATAATTTTTATCATGAAAACATATCTTGCATTTTTTCTATGTTTTACATACATAATTACATATGCTAATTAGGATTTTTAACTCTCAGTAACCTTAATTTCTAGTAAAAACCTAGGAAGTAAGCAATTCAGAACAGTCGTGCTCCAATGTTCTTTACAATTGTTTATTTTACAATTTCTGGGAACATATACTTCCTCATAAAAACACTTTTTTCATGCTTATTAACAGACCCCATACGGTAACATAGGAACTGGACGGGCACCACAGGTGTGTGTTTCAGCACCGCAGGCCTAGTTCCTCGTGTAGGCCACCGCCGTACGTTAACCAGTGTGTTACAGGCCCTTGCATGGTCAACGGCCAGAGGTTCTACTATATATTTTACTTCTCTGCACTGTGTATTGTCAAAGTTATAAACTAAAACTAAAATTCTGTCTTTAGACCAACATTAAACTATTCTTATCACCCAAAGCTCTACTGAAGTCATATGAGCTAAAAGGTACTCGACTCAGTTTCCATTTTTTTATAATATATTTGATTTAAGCACTTCGTTTTCCTTTGAGCCAGTTAATTAGGCTTTTTCACATATTTTGTAGAGAAATATTACACACACATAGTACATATAGGCATACAGACATACAGAAAGGTGCAGATCTTATAGCTTTCATAAGATTCTCTTATTACCAATTTGCAGTCTCTCTCCCCCAGACAAGTCGTCTGCCGATTACCTGTTCCTTTGCCCTAAACCAGTGGTTCTCGACCCTCCTAATGCCACGATGTATTTTCATTGTTACAAAGGGGTTGTGACCAACAGGTTGAGAACCGCTGCCCTAAACAATTGTTAACTAAGCAACCCTAAATTTGCACTTCCCAAAGCCTGACTCTCAGGTGAAACAAGGTAGAAAATGTACAAAACTTAAATCTAAACACCATTATTTGCTGAGACAATGGCTGGGAAAAGTACCTTTGATGAAGATAAGCTTTGTTATGAAAACTTTAAGCCAATGTTTTCGCCATTGTAAAAGTGTCTAGTGAGTTAGATATAGAGATATTTCCTTCATAGGTATAAATTTATTTTACAGAGAGTTTCAAAATAGCCAGCTAAATGTCAGAAAGTTGTATTTTAGAGAACATGTAATCAATTGGTGGTCGTTTCCATTTTGCTTGAGTCTTCATAAATAAATGACTTCAGAGCAGAAACCCAAAGAAAGAATCTTCCATGACGGCTCCCCCCTAGTACCTAACTTTTAAAATACTTTCTCTGCCTTTCTCTTTGATCTTGGGATGGGATAGTACCTACGAAAAAGGTGGGTAGATTTAACCTGCTTATCACTTAGTCATCTAAGCTTTTTGTTTGTTATTTTGTTAAATAGCCTTGTAAAAGAGACAATTAAAATGTTTAAAAATTTGAAATCTTTTTAGAAGCTTCTGTAGTCAGTCATAGGCCTCCCTGGTGCACCTAACTTGGGTGCCTGCACTAAGCCCCTCCAGGGCCCAGAGCCACTCCCAAGGACAGTTGAAAGAAAGCAAGAGTTAGCAAGCCTGGGGAGCCCGCCACAGACAGGTGCAACAGCAGGTCTCCCCTCTGCTATTCTTGGGGCTCCCCACCTCCACTAGCCACCGGCATGTTCAGGCCCAGAGACCCACCCACTTGCCTTCTGCAGACGGAAAGTCTAACCAAGTTCTCAGGACAAGAACACAAACAAGACAGGAACAGCCCAGGGGAGGGAAAGAGCAATCTCAGAGTGCAGTGTTGTTCATCTGGAATGTTCCCTATAATGGCCATCATAATTGTGTTTATTTGTTTTATTGGAAGTTTTTCCTACAGACTTATTTCCCAATTCACTCTGAGTCACCACAAAAATAGGGAGAACCCACAGAAACCGTTTTTCTTTTGCATCCTAAAATGATCATACTTTGCAATGGACTCTAGTAAAATTTTTACCATTTTTATGGGTTTTTGAAGCTTGCAAAGCCTAATACTTAAGCATGTCAAAGGCAGACATAGCCAGAAGGCAGAGTCCTCAGATCTTCAGAAGCCGGAATCCCATCTGCTTGTTGGATCCCGGCTCTCAGAATGAGACCTTGGGGTCTGAGATCTCCTTGCAGGAAGGGAAGAAACAAGGACAGGCCCCTCAGCAGCCCCGCCCCTGAAGTAGCCCCGCCCCTCGACAGCACCGCCCCTGCAGTCACACCTGCCTCCTGCAGCTGCCTGTCACCCTAAAAACTGTGGCTTTTCTGCCAGAGACACGTTAGTCACCACAGACCAAAAGGCCATGGGTTCGCCACAGCACGGACTAACCCTGACACCCCAAAGCCGGAGGACCGGGGAGCTCACTGCAGAACAGCAGAGCTCAGACCTTTGGGACTTACGGCCCCAGGGCTCTGTGAGGAGGAAAGGGGACGCCCTAAAAAGCGGTTAGCGGAGCCTGTCCTGTGTTTCTCTGAGGGTCTCAGGGTCGGCAGCAGTGTCCTTAGGTATCTGTCAAAAGACAATAGCTAAACATTAAAGATTGAAGTTAGAATCAGGCAGCACTTCATGAGTGTCCCACCGGCTGAGCAGCGCAGATGGCCTTACACGGAGGAGGGCTTCAGAACACAGGGGACGGCCACGGCACAGTCACTTCTCTCGGAGAGCAGAACAGGGAGGCAAAGGAAGAGAAATAGCTGACTCCTTAACATCTGGTTACTTCTACTTTTTTTGTGTAATGATTAATATGAAGGGAACTTTATTCTTACAGCAGTTAGGACTGAAGCCTGACACTGTGGGCAATTAGGCGGCTCTCTCTTGACTGTCTGATTTTCTGTCTGGTCTGTGGGGCTTAGTCCAGAGCACGGCCCTTCCTGTCTAACATCCAAGTGGCTTGGCAAACAGTCGGCCTCATCAAATGCCCTCCTGTCACCACATCCTATCCACAGAGATAACTGGACGCCTATGTCTTCTAACAAAGAGACAGAATGCAACCCGTTGATAGATGCAACCCAGTGATAGATGCAACCCGGTAATAGAATGTAACCCGGTGATAGAATGTAACCAGGTGATAGATGCAACCCAGTCATAGAATGCAAACCGGTGATAGAATGCAACCAGGTGATAGAATGTGACCCAGTGATAGATGCAACCTGGTGATAGAATGTAACCTGGTGATAGATGCAACCCAGTGACAGATGCAACCCAGTGATAGATGCAACCCGGTGATAGGATGCAGCTCAGTAATAGAATGTAACCC